>JABASC010000294.1:0-47365 GCA_019776185.1 Plutomurus gul
GAAGCGCCATTTTTAAAATATAGCATTGAAAGGTATGCTCTCAGTGTTAGGGTGTGGGAGAGAGATGAACCTTAAAAAAAATCTCCGTCAATTTGATTCTTGGCAAATAATTGCAACTGCATCTACTAACAATACTCGGAACGTAGGAAAAAAAATCCTCCGATTCCATTAAGAGGAGATTGAACCGTTGCATCTATTCATAATGTAAAAGTATGTTTCACTATAACTTAATCCTAACAGCACTGTTAGAGATCAGAATTGAATGCGTTACTGCAGTGTGTCAAAGGTTGAAGGAGCACAAGCCGCGTATTAGACGGCAGACAGATAGGAGAGACACGAAGGATGTATTAGATTCCATTCATAGTGTGTGCTTAATATGCTGCTGCCCTTGTTTTGTTGTTTACATGAGCAAGATTAATTTTCCATCACGTTCCCGACAAAACAAATTGTTGAAGAACTGCTGTGTATTTTGCCTCTGCGTTGTTTGTAGGAGACGAAGAGAGAGAGAGAGAGAGACGCCGAGAAGCGGTGGTCGGCGGATATTAATATTGAAATAATAGAGTGTGATGTTATATATGGAGATGAAAGTTAACAATTTTCTCTCTCCCTCCCCATCGTTATTAATTGTTTTCGGTTGGATCGCAGGAGCCGTTCACATAAACAGAGAAGGTGCTAGCAACAGAGCTGGATTCGTGTTGTGTGTCGTGTCGGTCGTGTCCATGCAGTTGACATGACACTATCGCTCTCCCCTTATTATATAACCTTACTCGTTTTCATGCGCTCCTTTTGCTTACACAAACACACACAAGAAGTGGAGAAAGCACACAGTGCAGAAAGAAACAACAGCAGAGGATTTTGACAGTTTCCAATAAAGTATTATTATTATTATGGCGGTGGTGGTGGTGGTGGTGGCGGTGGTGGTGGTGGCGAGGCTGCCACTGCTGCCACTTACTCCTGCATGCATCATCATTGCAGACAATGGCCATTTTATAAACGTGTTGATTTTCAATATTAAACTGTGTCACTACTTTCTCCATTAGTAAAGAATACACAGAAGATGACACGTACTGCGTGCCAGCCAGCCTTCCCAAAGTAAATATGTACACAGTCCCCCGATCATGTATTCCGTGTGAGTGAGTGAGAGCAAGCGAGCGAACCAGAATTAACAAAAAGAAAAATTAAAATCCTTTTACATCACGGAACTGAAATTAATGGTCTCTGGTTGACTAACCAGTAATTGTATCCATTAATATTTACAGTTCCTTCCTGCTCATTTCCATTTCCAATTAACTTTCCTCCATATAAGAGATAGCTCATTATTGCATACTACTTTATACACAAGTTATTATTATTATTATTATCAAGGTGCTGGAAATACTTATTAGCAGTATAGGATATGGATGGCGGGCCTATTCAAAACAGAGCTTTTTTAACGACGTTGACGATATTAATGTTTGCTCATCTACAGACTGCAGAGACTGTAGACAGACAGACGCTCGCTTTATTACCACGCTCACTGAACCTCAAATTACATCAAACAACTTTGCACAAATCACGTACACGAATCATGCAAACTGCCATTCGCCGATTGTAAATGATACAAACATTCTGCTAATGATTCAAATCAAATGGCACAGGCTTTGCACAGAGCGCGGCTCCTCTTGCACACACTTTAATATTATTAGTGAGATGATTGCGACTGCAAAGTAAGTGGGAGGAGCATACTCAGCAGAAAATAAGCTAAAGCGAGTAAACAGATTCTCTGTGATAAGAAATAAGCAAACGTTTTAGCGATCTCCAATTACGCCATTCTTATTCAATGAGTCGTTCCGCAAATTCACAAGCACCCACCCACCAAACGCCTTGCCGCCGCTCTGAGAAGAATCGAAAAACTGATACTACACTCACAGAAGTAGAACTAGAAGGAATATTTACTCCAATCACAATTTCTCTAACACAAGTATACAAAATTTTGAAAAATTTACAATTAAAAATCAGAAAATAACCAATAATTTACATTTTATGCTTGAGGAAAGGTGTAATTTTACATGGTTGGTAATAATAAATGGGGAATCAAATCGGTTACGAATTAAGTGGGTCGCTGTGATTAGCGGGTGGAGAAAATTGAGCAGTGACCACCGACTGCTTAAATTAAAGCCTGTAGCTGCTCAAGAAATGACAGAACATAAAATATTGTAATAATTCACGTTCACTTATAAACGCACACATGCTACTACACAGTCCACGTCTAACTAATTTATGCGTCCCTTTAATACTTCCAGTTACATACTTTATTACAATTTATCACAAATTCGCTTGTTGTTGTGGGGTCACTAGTGCGCATGGCACACTGTGCATGCCCCTTGGCACTTGAGCAACAGCACCAGCAGCAGAGACAAGAGAAAAACTCATTTTCGAGATTTGTCAGCCCTATTAGCAGTTGTAATGCAAGCACCGTGTACTTGTATCCATGATAATGTAATCTAATTCTAAATCTGCAATGACTGTAGCACTTAACTTTGTCAAGTCACCTACTTTTATTATTAGCCACTACATGTACATACACATACTTATATGTGCAATGACTCATCGATTCCAGCGACCTACATTACATTCCAGCTACTAATTGCGTTACAGTCTTCTTTCTATTAGATCAACACGAACGGAACTCTCTCCCTCTCTCTCTCTAACCGTACACACATAAGGTCTTGGACGATGATAATCAAACCGGACTGGAGCTTTGTTCCGTAGATCGGTCTGTGTGCAACTGTTTTTAGAGTGCGTGATTAGTGTGCTGATATGTACACATGCAGTGGCGTACCTATAATGGATATTTGATAGGGGCATGGGGACACAGCCTATCTTATCCATTTTAATTTAGCCCCTCCCACTTTTGTCTTCCCTATCCTTCCTACGTTAATTTCTACAATTGAGGGGGGTGGGGGTGCACAGGACCTAAAATACGCCCTTGCACACATAGGTATATAGTACATATAGTGTAGCACCTTTGTGTACTGCTCCTATATTGTTTAAAACACACGCTGCTCTCTTTCTGTGCTGTCAATCCATCGACGGACACGAACACAATTACCACAACACTATAAGAAAATCTTCGGCTGCATTCACATTGTCGCCCCCTTTTATACAAGTGGCTGACTGTCCTTCACTCTGAGCCTGCACACAACACTATACTATTGACTTCACCCTGTACTGCACAATGGCCAATGGGTATTTAATTTTTTCATTTGTACTATGTACAGGTCACAGACACAATCACACGACATGTAGAGCACCATTTGTGTGCATCCCACAAGAATTCTCTATTCTGTATCATTGTTGTGTGCAACATTTACGATGCTGAGCGTAATCAAGCAGACGCTCACTTACATTCGGGACGAAAATCAATGAATTCGCTAAATATAGGCAAGAAGAAGGGAGAACAGCTGTAATGACCGACACACTTATTGCTGCTACAATGTAATACAGAGGAGAGAGGACATATGCTATAGAGATAACATTGAGATAGATATTTATCTATATATGAAGAATGTAATGTATTATGGTTATCAATTCAAGGTACGTGTTTCTTGATGGAAACTGTCAGGATTGAGATGAGATGGGAGGAGGCTGGTGCTCTGAGAGAAAGTAACATCTACCAGAGTCCTTTGTACTGCATACCAATTTTAGAAAAGAGCTTTCTCCCTGCCTCAGTCCCTGTGTCTGCTTTCTAATGCAATAACTGGAAAGTATGGATGTCTGTATATTACGTTGCACGTATGAGAAAGTCGTGCAGCACCCTTGCCATGTATTTACTTGTATCCTTATAGTGAATCCCATTAAAAGCAACTCTAGCAGGTTAATATGTTTTTGAATGTCATATGAAATAGTAGAAGAAGACGTCATCTGCTGCATTGAATTGAGAGCAGGGAAGATTGCTGTAGAACTACGTAGCGTCTACTCGTCCTACTATTTAGGTGTAACACGAATCATGTTATTATGACAATGAGCAATGTAGACAGGTTGATTAGGATGGGGGATACTTTTATCTGTGCCGTGCACACAGACACAGATACAAATGAAACGTAATGATACTTTATCGCACTGTCAATCAACGTAAGTGAAGCGAAATGGATCCGATGAAAGCCTACCACCTCCTCTCCGACCAAAAACTCCTATCTATCTATCATATAGGACAATAGTTTATAGTAAATAGTGGAGTAGTACGTGTGGATGCAATCAAACAGATAGCACATGCAACACAGCCATTTCGTGGGCCACTGGAGTCGTCAATGGGAGTTTACCTCCTGCTTCCCACACACAAACGAATTACTGTCCTGTCCGTGTTCCTGTGCTCACGGACCCAACAACCCACCCACCCAACATTAATTCTAAATCTACCTAAATCCACAAATAATTGCGCTGGACGCATCTAAAGTGGATACAACTATGGCCACAGTCTAATATGTGTGGTGAAAGTTGTTGGTTGACATTACAAGGTCAACAAAGGTTTCCATTCAACTTACTTTCCAATACAAGGGTGTACTATTTACATATTAATTTTTAAGTAGAGGGAAACATTAAAACTTTAAATATTTTTGAAGTGGACAAAGGTAGTAAAATTATGTACTGGTTCCTGGGAGTATTATTATTAGGAAAATGATTAGATTTGACTTGGATTAGTTGCAAAAAATTTACTGCTGCTACATTTCAGTATTATAGTATTGTAGTTTTAGTAGTTGGTGGATGTGGAGCAGCGAAGGGGGAACCATAAAAGTCCATTGTAATGCAACGTAGTATTAGTAGGTAGTGGTAGCGTGCATTTGGGAAATCAGGTCAACAGAGGAGCAGGAGGACAGAGCAGAGAGAAAATTAAACTTCACTAATAGCATCCGAATCAGAATCTGCATACAGACATTCCTCCTGCTCACCCGTTGTAAATCCCAACTGATAATACCTTCACGAAACCAGTACACATGTACTACATAAGCTTATTTAATCCCACACACGAATAAAGCAAATGGTTCGTCGTGTAGCACTCGCATTGAAAATGGCACGACTTTTCCATCATAAATATTTTGCTGGTCTACAGAAGAAATAATGATAAAATACTAATACCCCAATTCATATTTTATGAACAAATGCATTAATATTTTTTTATGAATAAATAATACACGTTGAAGAATTCTTTCGATTCTTGTGTGTCACCTCTTATTAAAAGTATGTCAACGAATATTTTCACCTAGTGGTATAGTCAGTATTATAATGATCCTGTGTTGACGGGTTAGGAAATACCCTCTGAACTGGAACAGAAGGAGAGGAAGAAGGGGGACCACCTCAGTGGGGGCACTACCAAACAAAAAGTTGAACTATTTCCCGAAAAAGTTTCCCTCTCTGCTGCTGCTGCTGCTCAAAGCATTATTGCATCTTCTGCTTGCAAGTTTTAGTACTAGAACTATTCCTTTGCAATGTAAACATAATTGACGAACCGGCTTTGAGAACAACGAGTCAGTGTGTGTTTGTGTGTGTGTGTGTGTGAAACGGTGGACAATTTCTCGAGAGAAGTAGAGATTGGAATAAGAAGAAAAGATCAAATGAAGGAAACAATGATTCGTATAATTAATTTCTAAGGAAGACACAGCAGCAGCACATAGCATTTAGCAGAAGAGAGCAGGGTGCAAGAAATACGACGATCATATCAAAAGAAAGGAAGTCGTTGGAATGGAAAACAAGTGAAAGGCTTGTAATTAGAATAGACATGAAAGTGGAATATCCACTGAGAGAAATGTATTTTCTGTCAAGTTACTCTGCACACTATCAGTCACAGTTGTCACGGGTAACTTTTGCCCATTTTCGCCCCACTCGTCCCCCAAATGCAAACACATTCCACCATCACCGGTGAACTTGGGGGAAACGGATGAGCCACTTATTATTAACTTAGCCAATACTCTCTCTCGCTTTCTCTGTCTGTCTACCTGCACCTACCTGCTACACGTAAAATACACGAATGAAATTACAACATTGCTTTTCCTACCCAAACGCAGTTACAGATCAAACAAGGTGGAGAGAGAATGCTAAATGAAGAATTAATGTGACAGAGGACACACTTGTATTGGCAGTTAGCAGTAGCCCTCTCCCCACTGCACACAATGTATATTTGTCTTTTTACACATTTCGTAATGGTAGTAGGGTCGTAGGAGATAAATTGGATCGCTATAAGCCCATCAAATGAGAGGACACGGCAGGAAGCCTGTCTAGTGAGCAGCGGCACACGAAAAAATACAAATGGGTGACCTTTGCCATCGTCAGGAGTTTCTCTTGGGAGCCAGACAGGCACAATGACTCCGATTCTGAACTTTAATTTAACTTTAATAACTTGTTGAAGTTATTACCCAGGAAGAAGAAAAGGAAGAAGGGAAAATCCAAGTAAAGTAGTTGTAGTAGTAGTCGATAGAAGTAAAAAAAAAAAAAAGTTCGTCGCACAGCAGGAAAAAAGTTTGGATTTGCATGGGAACTTTTTTTTTGTATTAGTCTTTCTTCGGATAAAAATAAGAAAAAAACAAGGCTCCACCTCCTGGCATTGTAGAAGAAGGGAACATGCACACGTTCTACTATTGATTAGACACGGACTGTAAAGTATAGCTGAAAAAGGTAGAGGATTTTGTGCTGGTGCATCTTTCTACTTTACATGTAGAGAAAGATAGTTTCAAGTCTAAAGGAGAAAACAAAAGAGGCAGACAGGCAAAAAGGAAAGTGGAGAGAAAGTAGGATTTACGTAACTTTCTATTGTATGATTGGTCTCATCCCACTACTACAACTTTCATCCTGTCCTTTCTTTCTCTCTCTCCACGCAAACAGCAATACTGCCTGTCTATGTAGTAGTCTGTATTATGTTAGCTTTTTAATTTGCTTTCTCTCTAGGAAAATGTACACAGCGAGTTGTGACTTGCTGGTCCATTTGGAAGTTTTACAAGTAAATTAGGAGAGTCACACACATAATGCATTTTAAGACGGCCAGGTGCCAATGTCAAGTCACTCCAACGTACTATCAAACTATTCATTCCCCACCAATCCTTTCCACTTGCTGAAGAAATGACTTTCAACTTGTTTGTGTGTTGCAAGGAAAATTATTGAGAGACGGATTCACCGCCTGTCTCATTTTGTTTTAACTTGTTCTGCAAAGCAGGATTTTTTAATTTCGTATTCTTAGAAATGGCCAAAACAGAGTAAACAAACGGTTCTGGACTATTTCAAACGATCGTATTCGTTTTTGCATCCACGTTAATAAAACTCAAAAATAAATAAATCTAAATAATGAACGAAAATGAACGAATTGGCAAAGTAAATGTAAATCATCTGAATTACAATGTTAATATTTTAGAGAGAAAGAAAGAATGAATAGAAGATTTGCTGACGTACCTTGAGGTCTTGTGCCCTGGCAGTCTTAATTCGTCGTCGCTTGGAGCAGAAGCACACGAGCATAATGACGGTGATCAGAAGGATGAGAGTGGCAATGACGCTGATGAGTATCCAAATCCAACTCTGATCCCTGTAGGCGCCTCCAGCAATTCCGCCCACGCCAGTGCCCACCCCCTCCCCCGTAGGCACATCTTGGAAATTTAGAGTCAAGTTTTTCTCGACGACTCCACCCGGGTTGTTTCCCACACAAGTGTATTCACCCGCATCCTCTGGGTCAGACTTTAGAATGGTCAGGTTGACCCAGCGATCGTTTTCTCCATTGATATGCAGCAAGTAGGTCTTGCCTTGATTTCTGGAAGAGTTCGTCAGCACTTGTCCATCCCTCACCCACTTTACTTCCGGGGCGGGGTTCGCGTGCACCAAACACTCTAGCGTTATATCACTGCCCACGTCTCCGTAGACGAGCAGGGCATCCGTTGCCTTCCCACTGATCTGCAGTGTCACGATTTCCGGTTTACAGGCAAAGTCTCTGGAGATGAGGGTGTCCCAACCCAAGTTGGCCAGATGGGCGGGCTCATTGCATTTCGTTTGTTGCTGAAAGAGTTTATGAGCGATGACCCAGTCACGAAAGCTCTTAAGACGACAGTCACATTTCCACGGGTTATTCGCCAAGTTCAGACTCTTCAACTTCGCCAACGGTTTTAAAATAGCCTCGTTTATGTACTGAAATTGATTCCCACCGAGGAACAACACCTCCAGGTTGGCCAACTTCTCGAATGTCCTCTTGCCCAGTGACGTCAGCTGACAGTCGCTCATGTCCAACAGTTTTAGATGCATCAGCGGCGGGAAGGTCGTGCCCGTTAATTTACTCAGCGGATTCTCATTCAACTTTAACTCTCGCAGCCTCTCGTTCGTCTCAAAAGTCTCCATCTCCAGTGACGTCAATTTATTATTACTCATATCTAATTCTATCAGTATCTTTAGATCACGGAACGCGTCTCGATCCACTCGCTCAATTTCACAGTTTTTCAGAAAGATTTTCTGCAGGTTCACCAGCCCCACAGACTTGAACGCGTCCTTTGTCAGAGAAGATATGGAATTTCCACTCAAATCAAGCACTTGCACTTCAGGGCTCAAACCCGAAGGGATCGTTCGGTAATTTAAGTCTTTACAGTCGGCAGTCTTCTTGCCAGACACCCAGGTACATCGACAACTGCCCGGACATTGCACCGACCAGTCTTCTGAACCCTCCACGCTCAACAGTAAACAACTGCACAATGTCAACGCCAATATCAACAGTTTCCGTATCATCTCCATCCCATCCCCTCCAACTATGCGCCAGGGATTTCTTCTTCTCCTCTTTGTTCTCATCTGAAATGCAAAAATCATAAATAATCGTAAGTCCCAATCAATTAACAGTAAATCTTTCTCCTCCACGCTATTTCCCATTTTCATAATTTTTCTAGTTCTATACAAAAATCGACATGGAATATATACAATATACTATTTTAGGTTGGCACCGATCCACAGGAAGAATTTAACACGGGCAAGATATGGAGGGCGGGGCAAAAGAGGAGCTACTCTAACACTAGCCATTTATCTCACAGAGTAATGCAGTACGATTAACAGGACAGGCTCTAATATGAAAGACTCAGAAAACATGCACCATAGATATTTAGTCAATCACTCATTTGTAACTACTAAATGCATGTGGAAGGTGCACGGTGTGCGTTGTGAGAACAAACAGCTGATAATTTCAGTTTGTCGCGTGGGAGTAGATTCTCTGGCTCCACTTTTGCCCATTGTTACGTAGTGGCTCTTGAGTGCACGTCGTACATGATCGAGTCACCTAATTGTCTGGTGGACGGACAGACACACAGACACAGAGAACAAAATAATTCTGTAATGCAACAAAGCATAAAGCCGTGCATATGTACATATAGGAAAACAGAGTACACAATACATTGACATTATTATGCTCTATTGTAGTGGGAGAGAATGGAAGATTCAGCGAAATCTCTTTAAACATGGCCAGAACGGACTATTTACAAACAATAGGCAAGTGTAAACTCGCACACAGCAGAATTTCAGAATTTACTGTGTGAGTGTGCCAGAGCTTGTTTCCACAAGTGCAACTATCACAAACGGAAGAGGAGATTTCTCGTACCAGCTCCCCATAATACCCAGTAACCAAGTTAACAGGGAACGGGAGAGAGAGAGAGAGGACGGACAGTCATTGGTAAACATAAACCAAGAGAGAGAGAGAAAGAGAGACACGAAGGGAACAGACAGAATAAATAGAGAGATAATGCTTTCTGTGTACAATGGAATTTAGCCGCAACCTCAGCTCTCCATTTGAACTGAAATCCATAGAGAGACGCTTCAATGAGAGATGAAATTCTCCTCAAAGCACACGGTTCACAAAAGAAAGCCACTACTGGCACTATCTCCAGATACTACAATTCTAATGTTTTCTCCACGGCTACTACAATCATCCTTTCTCTCTCGCTGCCGATTTTATACACTCGAATACATAACTAAGCTACATACTGTAGATACACTCCAAGCAGCAGCAGCAGCAGCAGCAGCGTAACAGAGAAATCCTAATAAGCAACTTAACGCAGTCCATGGAATTATACGTGAACACAGCAACAAAGTACATTTATATACTGTTATATCATATAATATAGGTGGTGCATTAACACTGCCACCATTCAACAATCACGTCCACCCAATTTATTGTGCACCAATAGAAGCCAACAGCAGCAAAGAAAGAGAATCAGTTGAAACAAGTTCCAAAGTGCGAATGTAATATCGTGAACATAGAAAAACACATGAAATCTGAAATGCCTTGCATCAATGCATCAGGTAATGCAGTTGATAGCAACTACAATGTTGTTTTCATTCTTTTTAATGAACACAGACACACAATGCAATACATGACCGCTTCATTTCCCCGCAATAACACGTGTCTGTTGAATTATAATGTGTCTCATCACAATTAACTCGTCCAAACAACTAGTTCATTTAGAGAAAACAATCAGTGATTGCTTTCACTGAAAATTTTGTAGTATTCGTTAGGAAAAATTGATACAGTTTTATGTTAAAAGATAAATATACAAAAAAATGGGGGAAATGTTTCTTAGCACAACAATTTCTCGTTTGGGATACTTTCCTTAGAATATTTAGTGAAAAATGAGGGAATTAATCATGGAAACTTCGTGCTTGCATTTCTGTCTTGGAGATTATATCCTCGTACATTAAGTAAGCATTTAGGATATGCTACAAGACATTTGAAATAGTGAAAGGTTAGGAGGGAGGGACGTGAAAGACTGTTTATAGCTACTACAACTAAATACAAGAATATAAGTGGAATTTTCAGATGAAGCACAAAGCCGACCGCATCCGCATCGGACTCACAGTGAGAGAAGAAGGAGACGAAGGCTCTGGTAGCAGACAAGGGCATTGTTTTCAAAGCCGAAGTTAAGTAGAAGATGCCACAGATATTCCACAATATGGAAATAAATGCAAGCCTTGTTAGATATACGAAAGAGAGAGAGAGAGAGAAGCCATTATTGCACAACGACGTCACATTAGTGTGGCTCGGCTTAAGTTCTATAGAAGCTTTGTATTTCGTTTGCACACAATGAAAGTCATCTTTCGCCTCACCATGAGGTGATAGTGAGATAATCTCGCCCGGTGAATTTCTCTCCCCAGCAGAATTTCACTCTCGCGCTTACTTACTTACTTATTCTTTCATAGTGAGGCTTTGCTAGATATACTTTCTTCTTTGAACTTTCCAGTTTCTCATCCCTTTGCCTGTGCAAAACAACGCTATACGCTTTTATCTATGTGCACAGCAACAACAACTATTTAATAACCATTTCAAAGTTCAAATTTAATATTTGCCTCAAAAACTTTCGACCAACCCACCGAACGGCTAAAATGAACATTATCACAGAAAATTTCGTTTTGCGATCCACTAATAATTCCTTATCGTGTCTTCATACACGACATACATATATTCTGTGCATATTATTTAGTATACAAGGCTCCGAAAGTCATCCCTATATCTATTTATATACTCAAAGTCATAATATCCTGCATTCTACTTAAGTCAGTTAATTAGTAAGTAAATAGTATAATAATGTAGCGTCTGTTCGCTTAATAATAGTAGTCTAGCAGCTTATCTTTCGTTTCGCTCAAGAAGAATGCTACTATAGAGGCTGTTTAGTAGATGAACTCTTACCATACAACAACAACCGCCCACAACAAAGAGAATTTTCAATGAGCTTTGCAACATGATACTATATTCTATATACAGATACTGGATCACTGCACTAACTGTTTCATTTTATCTGTAGCCACTACTGACTGCACTACCTACCACCACGGCTCTCTTCAAACTAATTATTCAACAGTGAAAACAGCAGAAATTGAATTTATAAATAACATGGTAAAAGAGAAGAAAAAAACTTCCTAAACATTATAATTATAATATAATATTTAATTAAAATATTTTCTATTTAGCTTATTCTTCATTTGTATTAATAATTTACAAGTCAACTTCTACCTTTATTTACATTGCTTTCCATGAACAAGAAATTAATTCCCTTTGTTGTATAAACTAAGGAATTATTATTTCTAATAATGCCCTGTTTGTTATATTTACCATTGTAGCTGACCAAGTGTGTGCATCAGTGGGAGATGCAGTAAATGAAAATTCCACTTTCCTACCTTGTGCACACATAAACAGGATGCAAGAAGTTTTCCCTTAACTTTGACGATTCCACCTATGTAAATTGGTTAATAGCAACTTTTCCGCTAAAAGTGGTTTCAGAAACGATGTCTACGTATCCGCGAGCAGGAGGAACACTTCTCCGCTTAACTGGGCCAACAACAATAATAACACTAATACCATCACAGTTGTAAGTTGACTTTATCGCAGGGCCAGCAGGTTATGTTGTGGAAATAATGCTATTCTCATTATAAGTTGCCAAAATGTCCTTCTTGGCCTTCATAACGTAAGCGCATATAAGTAAGTAAGTCAGTAATCTAAAAGGGTGAAAGCGTCGTCATTGGCACAACTTTCCTCTTCATTCGCCATCAATTATTCTAAATAATAATCATGTAGTTAGTGTTTACATTTCGCTGTCTTGCATTGCACACACACACAACCTTATACATGCGGAGTGAGACAGAGAGCAAACAAGTTTGCCGCAACGGTATCGTCGCCATGTGCTCTCATAAATTCACAATGCATTCACAGTAAGCGTGATAAATGGACACAATGCACATTATTATCTGTCCGTAAACTCGTATTCACTTATCTCTCGCTCTCCTCTCTCTTATTTGCCCAAATTTACATAATAACAATTTCACCGTTTATCCTCCTCCCCCCCTCCCCCGCTCGCTCCTCTTTTCACTAACTTCAACTATTATCTCTACTTAAGAATATGTGTTACAAGAGATACTTCTAATTCTAGAATTCTCGCAACGATTCCACACAAGAACGTATTTGCACACAGAACACGCTCTACTCAAATATTATAATAATAATATATCTCGTGCTAACATGAATGCGGACAGCGTTGTCAGAAAATTAGCCACAAATAATATTTACACATTTTCACTACAAAATAAAACAACTTTTTTTTAAATTCAACAAAATCAGAGCAGGCTCACCATACTAAAAGCATTTGGAAATGAATTCACAGCAGTATTTGAGTTGGGAAAACTGACAACTTGGCTATTAAACAACGAAATCACTTAAACTGTAAAGTCCTCAAAAATGTCTGTTAACGATGCAGTTGAAAAAATAAAACATAAAACTTGTATTTGCAAGCAATTCCTCAGTTTCGGATAATTCATGTGTCCACAAAGCACAAAACAGTTTAAATCGAGCACGAAGTAACGAAAACCACTTTCAGAGAAGTTCACATAAAAATGTACAACTATAAAAAAAATAATACCTGCTTTTCATTCACACTTCTTAAGCATTAGAAAATCGTAAAAACCAGCAGACTGTTAATCCTGCCGAGAGAAGGTAGACAAACAACGCTAGTAGAAGAAAAAAAAATCTTTCCTTCCTGCATTATTATTATTATGAGTACGGCTTACGAGCTTTTAATGGGGGGACGGGATAATCATCCGACTGTCGCACACACCATTAATCCAATGCTTAGAATGACAAGGAAGACAATTACACACAACTACAAACAACAGAGCCTACAGTAATACATTTGAGATTGCGGGTATGTTGGCGCTCAATCTCTCACTCACTCCCAAAATGTACTAAAGGTGACCCGTAGAACGTTGGATGGATGCACGCCGCCGGCTCACCTTAAAGAAACCTCTGTCTCACCTCCCTCTAATCCGTGTCCGTTGATTCCGATAGCGTCCTCCTCAACAATGCCGACAATTTTATTTAACACGAATGTAAACACGTTCGGTGAACAAGTGTGGGAAAATGAGACGAAGAAGAACTTGAGACTGGTGCACAAAAGCACAGAGCACATAAAACTGATAATGACACGGTGAATGCAAAGAGACGACTTAGGGATCCGTGGCTAATGCCTCACCATTTAGCCACTACATTCAATTCCTATATATAATAATGAATATTTGATGAGTGTACATTAGGGTTGATAGGAAAACTGTGAATGGTTACTCACTTTGTTTTATCAGCACCACAGACCCACTGAACGTGAACACACTAGCAACAACGTGCTAAGCACTGTGCACGATCTTATGTGTAATATGTGTGAGCCGTGTTGTGCGAAGACGAAGCAGCACGGGTGAGTCACACACAGCAACCACTTTGTGAATGTAAATGAAAACAAGAAAGAGACGAAACAAAAGGTAGCACACACACACACGTCAGCTTTGCCAATGTTGCTGAGACTGAGACTGCTCTGCTGCTGTGCTACACACACACACAAACACACAATGCATGTATTCGCTACACTTTATATAATAGAATATTATGATGTGAGCTATGAGCTAATCGTTTCGACGTTCGTCCTTCTTGTCTTCACGTCAAAAGTGTTACAATACATGCAGATGTGTTCTACGGACGCTGTTTAATGACTAATCGAGTACACGCTATTCATTTCACATGTATTCAATGTACAGAAGGTAATTCCCAAATCCGCCAGCTAAGGCTTCCCTGTCACGTCACTATTTTCTGATCGGACATATGAATCGTAGTGGTCCGCCCTTCGGAACTGAGACGATAACATTTCTAATGAGGACGCTACAATGGATTCTTCTAATTATGTGACAGCGAACTCTGGACTTTGTGTGTTTTGACGATTCCTTGGAGATAAGTATTAACAAGGCGTTCGGAAAAATAAGAATCACTAGTTAATGAGTGAGTGAGTGAAGGGTGTGCTGGGAAAGCTAAACAAACATGATGAAACATGATATATGATCAGAATTTATAAGCCTGGTCGTATGAAAAATTCTGTTTAAACTCTTCATTCGATTCTAATGTAAAGTGCGTAATGTATACAATGATTGTGAGAACAGCAGCAGAAACCTGACACAGAAAACAATAACACAATTGCTCTCCTATCTAAAATAGCTTATTATCGTATTCATATCATTTCCAAATGGCTCAAATAGCATGGAACATTTTTTCTATTTCTCAGTAAAGACAGATGAATAATTCCTATTTTTTCAGCAATTAAATATATCCGTGCAGTGTAAATACGATATTTCCGTCAGCCTTCTTATCTGCCTGTAAAACTACAAAACGATAATTTAACACGTATTCGCGTCCGTTTAATTTTTTCTAAAAAATTTTGTTGTGCAACAGCAGTTCAGTACAATGCAATAGAAGAAAATAGAATAATCGACTTAATGTCTGGTGGTTGACTGCTTATCTGGTTTGTTGAAAATGCAAACGACACGCATTAGTGTATCTTTGTTCACAGAGGCAGAAAACACAACCAAACACATAACATTTACCTCACACAGCAACATACACGATTACCCGATTCTTATAATGCCTACTTGTGTATGTAGCTTGGCGCGCATTATTTATGTCTACGAGGAAATTAGTCTGATATCCGTGAAAAGGTCCACAGTCAGCAAATCTGATGCTGCTGCATTGCTCAATAATATTTATTCCCATCAAGTAAAACAGTAAACAGTAAGGAAGAACCAAAATGAATATTATTTTTATACATGAAAGACATTCGATATTTTTATCTACCACTTTTAAGTACGCATCTTCAATACCTGTCAGCATAATAAAGCATTGAGTGGCAGAATGCAAAGTCATTTCGGATTCTTTGTCTATTTTACTAAATTGTCATGCAGAAAACATATTAATGTTGTATGAGAGCGAGCCAGGGTCCACAAGTGCAAGTCACATTCGCCCTTTGTCATGAATCGCATTAAATCATTACAAAGTGGACAGTTTTTTTATATTTCTGTCTAGTCCATTTATCTGTGCTTATAAGCCGCAGGTCAGGTCACTTTTGTTTATTATTAGAGCAGCTTTAAAATAAATATTAACCACAATTCGTGAAGCTGATTGTGAAAAATTTACTTAAACGCTAAAAGTGACATAAAGAATTCTCTTACTGTATTATATCTGAACACATGGGCTATTACTGCTACCGATGCATTCCACACTATAAAACACCAGTAGCTGTATTCGTATCACATTGGCATACTTAAATCCACTCGTGTAAATTCTACACGTACTCAGAAATGTATTCGGAATTTTTTCCTTCGATTGTTTACTCGTAAGTAGTAGACGCTCACTCACTTCATTTCACATCTCTCTGTTCACTGTTTATTGAACACAGAATGGCAGGAATTTTCATCTCTCTCTCTTTCTCAGCACCAATCTTGTTTAATTTGATCACATTTGAGTTTAAAGTCTGTACACCTTTTATGCACCAGTAGCTCTATGTATAATTCACTTACACTTCCCAACCACCGAAACGTAATTTGCCAACTGACATTCAAACAATAATAAAATTAGCTACAAGGCTGAATATTTGAACAGTGATATATTGCAGTGCAGTAATATTAAATAGCGTCAGTGTGTCATAATGCAGAATGAACGTACAGAGATAATGTTGGTGAACAAAATGTGTTGGTGGTGAGCACGACGCCGTGTACAATACTATATGCCTATTTAGAGCAGAAGAGATGCTAGGTTTTTGAGTGATGAGTCGAGTGACTGACTGAGCGAGTACCTTCACAGAAAAGTCAAACAGCCTCACGAATATCTCTACTGCACAGCAATTGCATGCACAGAGTCTGGTGCATCTCACCTCTCACACTGCCACATATAGCACACGCACACACAGTACCCATATAGGTACTCGTCTAGGCTAGGTACACAGTACACAGTACACGTACGTGTACACAATGAAAAGCCAACGTTTACTATTTGGCCAGTTTTGAACTTGCAGTCGTCATTGTATGCACGAGAGTGTAACAAAACTGAAGAGAGTAACAGAGCAATAAAAGAGAGAAGAGGGTAACAAGACACAGGGAACCCATACAGCATATACATTTAATATACATAGGTATACCTATATACAGCGATCACCTTTCGATATATTCGGATGCGACTACTTATCGTCGACATGTACCTTTCTTTTGTCCCGTATTCGTG
This sequence comes from Plutomurus gul, assembly GCA_019776185.1. Taxonomy (NCBI): domain Eukaryota; kingdom Metazoa; phylum Arthropoda; class Collembola; order Entomobryomorpha; family Tomoceridae; genus Plutomurus; species Plutomurus gul. Next base: position 17,057 of record JABASC010000294.1, read on the forward strand.
TCAGGCATCTCTGAATGGATACCCAGAAGCGAGTTTAGGTAAACTGTCGAAATCCTATGTGCACTACTTTAATATATTTCTGAGAGGATATATTCCTATGGTCTCTGAATACTTTTAGCTTGTAACTTGGCCTGTGCAAGTACCCCCACCACCACATCTTTTCTTATATGTGGTCCTGCAGCAGAAAAACTATAACCGAGCAGCATCAAGCAGGAGGATAGCTGTTCACAAGTTTTAAAGGTGCGACCGAGATAAGATTACCCTTGCAATGTAATGAAATCTAACTAGTAGATGTGAATGGATACAATCCTTGTCACAAAATCCAATTCTTTACTGGTTACGGTTACAGGAAAAATTGCATTCGAAAATTGTTAGCACATTACGTGAGAGTTGTTTGTTGGCGGCGATTCGCGTTTCGGAAGAATCGATCCCACTTCTATAAAAGGAAAACTTCGTACATATATACCTTTAACATATAGCTATAATATATCCTGTGGCTGAGGGTACACATTATCGAAAGTGATGTTAATGATATTATGATGGGCTTTAAGGCTGTACGTCGTGTACGTACTACATTCTGTGTGTAAGTGAACAAATACTGCAGTACAAACATTTCGCCCGTTACACTGAAGCTCTCTATGTAAAATAGGTACATTAAACATAATTATTTAGCCAACATCCTGTGTAGGAGCTTTCCTCCACTAAATTTATATGGCATTGCCCTATTAAGCTCCTAAATATAGAAGAATGTATGACAATCACGTTCTCCGAATTTCCTAATGCCTACTGAGATACCTGGATTGAAATAACTACAACACTGACTCTTGTCAATAATTATATGCTGCCCTTGTATAAGTATGGCCATGGGCAGTACAACAATATTATTCTTTCCATGTGCCTATAATAAAGATTGAAATGAATCACGTTGACGACCAGAAGGCATTCCACCATTTAACCGTTGACAGTCTATTATGGGGCAAGTCTGGCTAATAATATCCAGACAACGCATTACTCATCTTCCGTCATGTAATCTGTAAATGTGAATGGAATGATGACTGGACTGTAAAATGGATGGCAATAGAAATATTCGGAAATATTTTTATCTGACGATTTTTTCTATTCTTAAAATTAAACAAATACTTTTCTCTCTCAAATTGTATAAACAAGGCAATTATAATGTATAACGTCTATTGGATATTTTTTTCTTTGAATTTAAAGTGCATAAACATGTAGTGCGTTCATTTCAGGTCGCCTCCTATTTGCACAAATTTGATTACTGAACCACGAGAGAGAGAGAGAGGGAAGGGTCTGCTACTTAATAACACTGAAGGCATGTTATGCATGTATGCATAGACAATATTTTACTAGAGGGTTGTCGCTCTCTTCTAAATTCAAATACACATCTCCTTATCTCTCTCTCTCTCTCTCTCTCTGTCTCAGTTTGTCCGATGGGGACAAATAAATGTAAAGTGAACCTTCCTTCCTTATGTTATTTCTTTTACTCTCGTGTAGTAAGCTGCGTTTTGGTTGTGCTCTGTGAAGTTGACTCAGGTCGGGTCAAGTCAAGCCAACAAGAAATATATACACTTTGTATACTTTTTCCAACCGGCATCGTACACACACAAAACACACATAGGAATTGATAGAGGTGAATGGTAAGATCGCAGTACAATTCTTGAATGCAGTGTAGGGCGATATGGGATATGCTGTGCTCGTGAATTGTCTACGCACAATAGAGATACGGGAATAAGTACATGATAAGTAAGAGAGAGAGAGAGGAAGCCATTCATAGAAACGTTCCTCCATTGATTGAAACGGTGCAGGAAAACTGTCCGTCTATTTCCAAAGTGCTCTCTGGCTGCACTTACTTGAATAGCACTTGGAAAATAAAGGACAGCCTTGTCCACAACACAGACACAGATCTCTTTGCATATGCAGTACACGAGTGCTGTCCCGTTTTTATCAATTTCCTATACGATGCATCTTTTACATATTAAGGCCTTTTTGATAAGATACGGAAACCATCGACCTTTCCACCACAAATCCATCCAAAGTCTATTTAAACACACGGATTGTACTTGTTTATAAGTAAGTCAGTTGGCTCAATTGGCTGGCACATAAATACTTAAATGCCTATCTGTGTTATGAAAGGGACTTCCTACTTGAAAATATTCTTCTTGTCTATTTGTACAGCACATCTGCTCCTACTTACTACTATCACTATAATTCACATGTTTCACAGCACAGAGCAGACAATATGTCCATTCTGTGTTTTTATCACTTATAGTTTCTTAGGTTGCTGTAGTAAATCTTTTATCTACTGGGAAACTAGAGGAGTGACTCAATGTGTACATACACACAGAGTCAAGTCACTGTCTGTGTACTATTCCAAGAAATACTACCTACTATGCACATGACGCACGGGTGTGAACAGATAAAGTCAATAGGGATTCTAAGGCGGTTAACGATAAGCTCAATAGCTGGGCCACGGTTTGATTCACAAAGTCAGCTTAAGAGAAATCATTAACACACAGAACAGTAAACCACGTGCATACAAACTTTTACATAGCATTTCGTATACTGAACTGAGTAAAGATCGGGAAAAAATCCAAGCGAACTTTAGCAGATTAGATTTGACAATAATTTGGGCAATTTTTTATTCACCATTTATTGGTTGAACTTTGATGGGTAAAGAGGACTTATTGAAATGGGCGGTCACTTGTTCCAACAGCAGGAAAGTCACATTAGTATATTATTACTATTATTATGGGAGAGAGAAGGGTAAACGGTGTTTCGTGTTTGCCCTGTGCACCAATTCAATACGATGCAATATTTATTACCGATTATTAGTGTTTAGTGAGGGAAACAAATATATCTTACAATAATGCCCCCCCCTCTCTCTCTCTTTCTGTGTTATCAGTAAATAGTTGCCTGACTACTTACTAGTGGCCTGGCTGGCTGTGCCTGCCTGTCCTTTTAAATCACATTCTTTACGCTGCTTGTACAATTTGAAAACATCGAGAAGATTGATTGCAGAATTGTTATCTTTACGACGGCCATATATAATATACGTATCGGAGGAGCTAGCCTACACGCGATATAAATTACCAGTCCGATGACGAATTCAATATCCACAATGTACTATGTACATGTATACAGACATATCTACACTGTGAGACATAATAATAATGCCGTCAATAGGTATGAAATTCTTTTGGCACGATTTCTCATTGCTTATGCATGGAAACAGTGTTTGCAGTGGCACTCTGGTGAATACAACAGAAAAAGCGTCAGAGGAGGACGGCTGGTGCTGCTCTTCTAAAAGTGAACCACTGGTAGTACCTACAGCATTAAGTGCTGTCACATGTAAACATAGGCTTATAAGACACACGTGTATGTATTTGTTTGTATGTAGTATGTAGGTAAGTGCTAATGTAATAGTAGGTACTTATAAATATGTACATTGGGTAGTAAATCACTGATTTTGCCAAAGTTTTCCCCAGTTTTCCTTTCACAACAAATACCTAGTCAAGTATGTACTCACTTACTTACTTAGTGTGTGCTGCTACCTATCTACACGTATACAAGTGTGTACAAACATTGATAATTTATGTTGGCTAGCTACTTCCATTGGAAAAGTTTCCGTGGCTTTTGCTTACTTACATTGAACTGAGAAGTCAAACTCAACTCAAGTCGCAATCAGCTCTTTCAACCACAAACTCACATTTCGAATTTATCAAAAGATTAGATTTATGAGAGAGAGGAGCTGAAAAGCCATGCAAAGTGGTTCTTGTAATTTCATACAACTTTTCTTGAACTGAAAACCCAACATCCAACAATATAACTTACAAAGTGCATATAGGTAGCTGTGTGTGTGTGTGTGTGTGTGTGTGTGTGTGTGTGTGTGTGTGATGTGTGTGTGTGTGTGTGTGTGTGTGTGTGTGTGTGTTGAGGGGGTACTTGAAACTAATCTGAAGACATTGGGGTCGTTCTCCTTCATATCCTTTCTATTCATCATCATATCATTTGCTGTCCTCTGTGGTGGGGTGGGGGTTGGGGGAATCACTGTACCGTACAGCAAGATTGAAAAAGGAAACACTTAATGCTATCTGACAATAAGATACAATTACAGATGGCATCGTAAAACTTTTCGGGTTCACTTTACGGAAATTGGGGTCAAAAGCAATCAGGGATTATAAATTATGAGTTAATTCTGTGAAAGCAGAAAAATGACTGGTTCTAATAAATAGGAAATAGACTGGCCGCACACATTTAAGTTCCCAACGCAGTTTTTTTTGAGTAGGACAACGGTGACACGACAAAATACCAATCCGAGGGTTTATTACGTGTCACTGGTAGTTGGTCAAATGTATGATTAGGTTTTATTGAGGATTGGGATTAGAGACGGACAGCACGCATCGGAGGAACGCACACGCACACGCTCTGCTAGAAATGATAATGTGAGCGCTACAAAGGAAGAGAGAGCTCTCGTTTCTCTGTTATAGTATTTATATATACGCACATGTTGCCTGTGCGATTGGCTTAAGGTAGGAAAAAATACAGTGGACACGGAAACTCGTTTGTCAAAATGACACCGTCCAATATCAAAGAAAGAAGCGATATGAGCAGTAGAAATGCCATCGATACTACAGGCACATAGTGTGCTTTTATCTCACAACAACTCATACAGAGGATACTGGACACTAGAACACAAAGGCGACTGTTTTTCTATACAGTCCATACAAATTCACACAACACAAACTACATAAGGCCCTACAACTCCAAATTCTGATGCTGTTTCCAATAAAAGAATAGAACCTTTTTTTTAAAGTTGTATTAATTTTTTCCGAGATATTTACGGATTTTAAGTACTTACTTCCTTGATGGAATGATACTGGAATTATTTCTCAAAAGAGATTTTACTTACGAGATTTGAACTCTTGACCCCACCGGAAATCCTATAATTCCATTTCGGACAACTCATGTTCTGTGAAAGCACATTATTTCGAATGGCCTTTCAATTTTAATAATTTAATATTGCTTTTATGCAAATTTTACTTTACTTAGTATTGACAATCAGTCGGGTCATCAGTTCTTAAACAATAGTATGAATGAGTTTTTGTCCCATTTTTAATTAAATAAACAAAAAGCATTTTATTGAAAAGGTTCGATGCCTACGAAAAAGCAACGAGTCGATTTCCCATCACTGTTAGATTAAACGCTTATAGTGAGTTGGACGTGGGATTGCTACTCAGACACCAGACATCACAGAAAATTTACATGACCAAGAAATCAGATACCCAGGCGTCCCTTTCAAGTCACTCACACGCAAATGTCATTTAGCCGAGCAACCTAAATTATCTGAGGTTGCAACTTACTCCCACATTGCATGCAATACGATGTGGTCTCCGTTGCAAATTCGGTTTCAACAATTTAGTTGTTTACAATTAATTATTTATTGTATAATATTGAATTACTAACTTCTTTTCGTTTGCACGTTGTGGTTGCGGTTGAAATGCAAGTGACAATGTGGTTGGTTCGGATTCGTTGGAGAAAATTTCTAAAATTCATTGCATCAATAGATTTGTGTTGGGTCGTGACACTCAAAATAGTTTATGCATCATTCCACATCTGCGATACTTCAAACACTGCACACAGCGTTGAAATTAAACGCACATACACAAAAGGTCACGATACTATTTTGTAATTTATTTTTCTAACCCGCTAGGACAGCGGATAAATTCGAATTTTTAAATATCAAAGGAAAGAATCTCAAACATGACTGAGAAAACTGACCTTGGGCACATTCAACAAACTTTTTACTGTTGTTTTCTCCAGGGAATTTGATTTTAAAATGCGATTGTGATAAAATGAATTTGATAACCGAGAGTGAACACAATGGCACACAAATTTCCAAGAACAGGTGTACGTATTAAAGTAAAAGTCTGCAGCAGACACGCTGGTGCAGCACAGAAAATCTGGGAAATGCATAAATTCCATTCTGCAGTCGACAGAAAGTGACTCGAAGAAGTTTTCAGAAACTTTCTCTCACAGAAAGATAGGGTTCAGATTTCACGGTTTCATGCTTAGTCAAAGCTTCCATTTTTCTCATCCGCATACTGATTAACAATTACTGCTTTGAATTTAAATAAACGACAAGGATCCGGAAAGTCAGAATGAGACAAGTCTTTCTCTCTCTTTCTCTCTCTCTCTCTCAAAGATCGTACTTATAGTGGAATGGAGGAGAAAGCACCAAGAAGAAGAAGAAACGACAACACAAATCACGTTCACATGTCCAACAGCAGCCAACCCACATTTGCAGCTAAAAATAGAGAATGACGGCAATTCTTTCTGCTTTTTTAATTGGTTTGTGGAATAGCTTGAAATTTACATTAGCAGACCATAACGCAAAGGCCTAATGTGAGTCTCGTCGTCGTCGTCTCCTGCTATTCCCCCGTTGGTCTATCTTTAGACCTGCTTGTCGCCCTAGACACACAGACAGACAAAGGCACACAGTCTCCCCCGAAAGAAAACTAAATATTCAAGTACTAACTACGTACTTGTCTTTATCCGTCTGTACACTCATAATATTCTCTTAAATATACATATCCCTCAAGTCTAAATGCACAAACAACAGTACAGAGATCAAACACTGCATGTATGAGCACTTTCTCCCTCCTTCTATCTCTATCTCATTTCATATAAGAAATGTAACTTTTAGTTACACTTAATAGTAATCCGGAGACGACGAAGACGACGTCTCACACAGTTTTAACTGACTAGCCAAGATGCCCTTTCCCTTTACTACTATTACTTTCTCTCTATTTAATTACACGAGTATAACCTACGTAATCTTTAGCTACACACTCGTTTTGCATGAAGATTTCACTCTTTCAACATAGTTTCACAATGGATCCCACGATTTCAGATGTCGTTTAAAATTCTACTACAAAGTTACCTACTATACTATACTGATGCTGCTGGCTACCTCTGCTGCTGCTCACATTAAATATCTCTCTGTGTGTGGACTTTGGGTGGTGGGGCCAAGAACTTTTATTCATACGGAAGAAAATGCAGACACGCAGCTGGAGAAAGTGTAGTACAGCTAAAAGTAGATAGAGTTGCAACAGAGAGAATGAAAACCAGGGGATTACACAAGTGGAAAATACAGCAGTTATAATGACTTTAATTTCCCTTCCCTCTTTCTTCATCACATCAGCCTAGTAGCCCTGTATTTCCCCCCTCTTTCTGTTTCTGTGAGTCTTTTCACTCATCTCTCACTCAGCCACTGTGCTCACAGAGAGATAAGCGTGAGAATTTTAGGTCACACCGTGGAGCCCAGTACTGTTGTCACGTTCACTTGTAGTAGTGAGCTGTATCATGCAAAGTACTTGATCCAACTCTTTCTCGAAAAGTGTCTATTTTTTTCCCCTCTCTCTCTCTCTCTCTGCCCGAAAAAGTTATTGCATGAAAGTTCGATCCGTCAATATTTAGAATGAAACAGGGTCATGCAGTGCACTGCCACTAGAACTAGTACACTGGCAATAAAAGAATTCAAAGAAGAAAGGAGGGCGAGTGAGTGACTGGTGGAAAGGATTCTATGGCTTCGGAGGATGAACATAAGTGAGTAAGTTAGTGCAATGAAAGTAATTCAGGGCGATAGGTTCTCAGAGCTTTTCAAAGAGGAAAGAAAGTGAATTGAAGAAGAGAGAGAGAGAAGATGACAAAAAACAGGAACGAGACGGAGACAAGAAGTGAACACAGAGAGAAAAAGAGCCAGAGAGAGACACACAGTCACAGAGAAAGCGAGAGAAAGAATAAGGAAGACAGTGGGTAAACACCCAAATGCTCATCAACAAAGAAAACTGCTATTGTGATCTTTTCTCTCTCTCTCTCTCCTCTTTGTCTATATACTTTTTCCTTAGCTCAATACGTAATGCAGTGCATCATAGTGTGATGCAATGTATCACTTCGCATCACACGAGGACATCTGTCTCTGTGTGTGTGTCTCCCTTTCTCTTCGCTCACCTTACCTCTTAAGTGTATGTGTACATCAGTGCACATGGTCACCACCATTACTGCTACTGCTACATGAATGGCTTAAGGTATGTGTTGCACACACATCATGTGCAATGTGCAGGTCGAATTTTCGAGCAGCTTTTGCCTTTAGATTGGTTTTATGTCCAATGTCCCGTCCGATTCTGTCCTGTCGTGTCCTTTGCTCCCTTTCCTTTCTCTCTCTCTCTCTCTCTCGAGAAATGCGTGTGACTGTAAGTGACCGACTGTGAAGCTCCTTTCTCTTTTTCGCACTACACACACACACAATTGTCCAGTGGACTGCACACGTCACTATATAGAAGTATTTTTAGAACTATATATTTATATAAGTAGGATATGCATGTATTCGCAGTTGGAGTTGAGACAGTTTTGTCATCAGACACAGAGACACGAAAACGTGGCCAATAATTGAGATATAGTGTGTGTACTAGCACTGGGGACGGACTGTAGACTGTAGGAACATTCCTTCGTGTAGTCTTTCTCTCTCTTTCAGTCTGTCCGTCTATGTGTAGGACGTGTTCGTATTTGGAGCTTAAGGTCTGTTACTCACAGTTCAATGAAAACTTTTGGCTTCCGTCGCACCAACACTATTTCAGTCATCTTTATCTCCACGAAACCTAATAATACTATAATATGTATGTCTATATAGAGTCTTTTGAGCAATGCCTCCGTCTTTTCTGCTCTACCACCAATGGTCTTCTTCCCGCTGGGAATCTATGTACTACTGCGTGCAAGTGGCAGTGTACTAAATACTATATGTTCCTATGAACAGAGCGAGTGAGTGAGAGAAGGAATAAGTGGAAAGTGAAAACAATCGATGTTTCTCCATGGGCTTAATTTTTTCGATGCTGTAGTATTTCATTGTACTGTGTATATGTTTATAGGGTGACAGTTTCATTGTCGGAGCTATTAGTTCTAGTTAAATGGCTGTGGAATAAAATGTTAGATTTTTAGATGGGACTATAAAAGTTGTAGGATTCTATGAATTGTCCCTTTTGTCATTTCTATGAATTCACTTTCGATGAATCGGCGGAATTTTCTGCATGGAAGATTTCTTGTCCGTTTCCAGCCAAAAAATTCGCTACATTAAACCGGCAGTCCTTGTCAGCTACTGCTGAAATCTGTCTGACACAACCTGCATGTTACTGGGAAACAGATGGAATCACGCGTGAGGGTCACTCGTCCCCTTTCAATACCCAAACTTGACTCGAGGAAGTTTTTTTTCTTCGGCGGGGAGGGACGGGATCCGACGAGTAAACATATCAGGAATTCTGTTCATGTTCCCTTCCTTGTACTTTTAGAGAGGTGAACTGGGAGACAGATCTTTTCTCTTTCCTATCCATCCGTGAGACTTATTGGAACTACTCATGTTACTCAAACGAAGTTGAATTATTTGGTGGAAAGGACCTGAGCTACTGGAACACCACCAACTTTTCCATCACAAAGGCAAAGCGTACGACATTGTTTAAATACATTTTTCTAGAATCTACAAACCTTTTTTGAATTCTAAAAAAAATTGGAATTCTTCTCTTGTGAATACGTAAAATCGGGATTTCCAATAATATTTAGCCGTTTTAAAGCACTTAAGTGGTGTGAAAAACGTATTTTTATAAGCACACGATTTCTGCATTGTATTTTTTTAATGTTTTCATAAATTTCGCGCGCATTGCTTATTTTTGAATTGGTGTCAGTAGGAAAATAAGATTAGAGAGTCAGATTGTGGTGAATTCAAAATTCCAAGGAAAAAACGTTGACTGCGCCAACTAAAACTTCTCCCGGATAAATACGGCAAACACGGAGAATGTAGGTTGAAATTTATGGTCAGGGACCTGATTACTTGTAAACAATCGACTTCCCATTTGCATTTATAAACTGATCGAACGATTCTCTCGAATAGCTGCCTATTTAATTGGAGAGATGTTTCACAGCAGAATGCTGCTTGCACTTGTTTATACTAGGAAGATTTAGACCACTAGATTTAAATTTGTCTCTTCGTCCCTGTTTATGTCTTTAGCTTTGAATTGTTTTTGCAAAAATGCCAAACAACTAAGAAACAAAGAGCTATCTGATGACTGGTGTGAACGATAGACTCCTTGTTAGTGGGTTCTGGAGCAGGGAAAGGAAAACCCAGAGTTTTCAACCAAAAACCCCGACCCACGGAGTTTTCATTCGTTTTTTGGTTCATGGGTTTTTCACACATCTATTAAGGAAAGGTTTTTTGGGCATACGAATTTGGTTTTAGCAAAATTTCAAAAACCCATTGGGTCTCAACCCCAAAACGCACTACAGCGCATCCTGTTCTTGGGATTTATCAGACAAAAGAAGAAAGTGAAGCTTTGTATTTCTTGTGCTATAGATCTCTGCTGCTCACACTAGTGTGAAAGGGAAGGACGTACAGATTTCAAAACAGTCAAAGCATATCCTTCATTACTTTCTGAGAGCAATTGTGCTGTTTGTTGACTAGTTTTCAATTTCCTCTGAGATTTAAGTGTTTGCTGGCTTCTCTCTCCCTCGATCAGAACTTATTTGGGTGCTTACTTGATTTTCGTCAACTTCAATATTCACTCGTTCATTTTCTTCCTCCTCCATTCAGGACGACAAACTTTTTCCCATTTATCTCAACTGCTGCGCTTCCAACATGTTGGATGAACAGTTCCGCCTCCCTATCCCTTCAAGTTTAATCTCCACTCACAACAACTCACAACAAGCCTATCATCGGAAAGAGAGCACGCAGAAAGGAAATCAGAATTAAAACCAGAGCAGCAGGTCATATGCGACTTTTTCAACATTCTTCAAAGTTTTATAAGGAATTTAAATCATTTCGTCAAATTACCTATAGAACAGGAATCTAATCTTAAGAAAAATTAGATTTACTTCTCACTGTTAATGCATACAGTATGTACCTATTATTTTCATTCCTAATATTAATATTTCCCTAGTGGCAAATTAAATGATCAAATATATTTATCATTGGAATCGAATCTTGGTTGTCTTCCTCATGATAATACAATATTAAAAATTAAATTCACCTGAAATTAAATGCACCAATGCGGTTGCTAGCAATTCTTGTTGTCAAACTCCCTTTTTTCCTTCCCATTTCTAATTAATGAAAACAGAATATTTCAAAATGAATATGGATTCCTGACTTCATGCTAATTTTGCATTAATTTAAGTATCAAAGAAGAAACCGAATTGGAACACAGACTTAATGTTATACAAAGCGGCAATGTCTCACCATTTAGAATAGGATTTAGTATTAGACATGAGATAATCTGGAATAATAGGTGACGGGAGAGTTTGGAAAGTTGAGCAATTCCATTTGTCTTTGATGAATGGGAAATGGAAAGAGTTCGAGTGGTGGTTCGTTCGTTGGTTGCTATGAAACCTCTTTCCCTGCACTGACACACAGAACAGTCACTTACTTAAATCCAAATATTCTCCCCTCGCTCTGATAACCATCTACTACTACAACCACGTATATATAATATGTCTCTGTGTGTGTAACAGAAGTAGCAGTGAGAGGTGGCTGCTCGACATCTACATTACGGCCACTTACTTGGCTAAACGGTGGAAAAAAACATGCCATTCACGTGCTAACTACTTCTATACCTACATAAATATTCTCACGAATGTTAAGCACTGCTTAGTGGCTACTTGGCTGATGACTGCTGGCTGAATGGTCGTCAGACCAAGTGGGAAAATAAATGAAATTCGAATTGTATCAGATAACAAAGGAGAAAGCCTGAGAGAGAAAGAGAGACAGCCAGTATGCCATTTCTCCACTTACACTTAGTTTTCCAATGATTATAAATGCGCAAAGTTTGAGGAAATAAATTCAAAATATTGAGCATCGGCTTGTAAAGCAATAATGAGTATGCAGTAACCACGCTCAGCCAGTATAACACTTGAATATTCTTAGTGGGCCCAGAAAATTATTTCCTAGCTAGTACAACGTACTAAAGCAAGACTTAAGACTTTAGTAGCACAATGAGCTTGTAAATGAGATTGAGAAAAAGAGAGAGAGAGGGAGAGTTGGGAGCTGTGCTCTTCTCTCGGTGTTTCTGTGCCCAGAAAAGAAGAAGCTGAGAGAAAGTTCAGTTCAGTTGTTGGATTTCTCTCAATTCAACATTTCATTTAACACTCATTCATTCGCTTCTTGATTTCAACATTCATTCAATGCAACCTTAACGTACTTACTTGTAGTAGTTAGTGCAGTGAGTGCTGCTTTCGGTGGTGGTGGTGGTGGTGGTGGGTGGTGGTGGATGGTTGTTGGCCAGAAGAAGAAATATGGCAGAAAGGCACCAGAATGGAAATACTCTGATTATTTGTCATGTCTGGAGAAGTTTGGCACGATGCAGAAAGAGAAAGAGAGAGAGAAAGCATATGAGAATAGTATGACGCAGCAACCAATACCCACACAGCCAGTCGAAGCGTAAAAGAGAGAGAGACGGGGGAAGGACTTTCTTAGAGTAGGTACACATCCCTACCCAGCACTCTTTATACGTCCATGTGATTATGTGTGCGTGCATATCCTAGGCACAGATATATACACACTGTGAATGTACGTACATACATACTTAACATATTGTCAGCCACTGAAGCAGTTGATTTCAATGGAGAGAAGTTGCACTTTCTCCTAGTGGCTCCGAACTTTCTCTAAAGGCGAGTAGTAAAGACTTCGTAGAGAGAGAGAGAGAGTATGTGTGTGTGTGTGTGCCCACAGCTTTTCTCTCTCCTCTGCTGATGAGGATATGTAAGTATGTACAATGTGCATGGATTCATAGTATTAGCAGTAAGTAGAGAGAAACAATCTGTGAGCGGATAGAAAGCATTTGTTGAGGAACGTGGGCCAGGAAAGGTCCATACAAGTCTCCATTCCACTTTCCTCCACTCCTCCCTATAAATAATTAGATGTTTCTACGTTAAACGTCTAAATTAGCCATCCTGTTTTCTCATTCTCTAACAAGACTTTCTCTTCGATCTACTTTTCAACTTATCTCGAAAGATTACTCCTCTCTGTTCTCGTTCCTTCATTCTATTTCTCTGCCTGGTGTGCTCTGCATTCAGTGTAAGGCTGGACTGGCCACCCTACCCTCTCTTGTAAGAAGAAGAGTTAGGAATCAGGCAATGTCAATGGCAACGAGCACCACCACACACACACAAAGATCTGCTGCTAGCAATCTGCACAATTGGGAATGCGAAATGTATAATAAAGGGTAAATAGTTGATTGTGTTTATAAAGGATAGTCGACTCTCACACGATCCTTAATTTCACTTGGATTCACCATAATTTAAATAGCAGTAGTAACATCTTCAGAAAATGTCTGTCTGTATACATTTGAGAGAAAGGAGAGAGGCAGTGAGAGAGAAAGTAGGAGAAAGCGAGAGAGAGAGTGGCCAGCTCCTATTTAACTTTCAATTTGAATAAGTTCGCCCTGAATTTGAGGCGGAGATTCAGTGGAAATCACGCATTCAAGGAATTCAATCTGAAATTAGTTGGTCGCAAAATAAATTAGTTTTCTCCAGTAAAGTGTCCCTCTTGAAAACCAAAGGTTTTTGTTCACATTCTAATGAGCAGTTCAGAGAATGAGATGCAAGAATTCTTTACAAAGACACACATCCACACGCACAGCAACGAATGCTCCTTCTCACCGTCTTAAAACTCTACAGCATCTCTCTCTCTTCGAACAGGAATTGTGTCCCTCCAAGACGACTTCTCTAACTACACTGCAATTGCTTCGTATCTTCTTCTTCTTCTTTGGCGATGCAAAAGTGTTTTATGGAATGTACGTGTGCGCCTCTTTGAATTTTCCCAGAAAGATCAAAAATCTTCATCTGGCCTTTATGTCTCTCTCTCTCTCTCTCTGCTTGTCACTCTCGTTACATAAATTACCGTCGATTCTGCGATACGGCAATTCCATATGCAAATTGTGCATGTACGACGTTGCTGCTCCCTCTTCTTCTTCTTCTATTACATAACAATGGTACACAAAGAAAACAAGGCACCATCATCCCATAACTGCCTCTCCTCACTAGATTTTAACGGGAATCCTTGTCCCATTTGGCTACACGCACGTCTTGTACTGTTGTGCGACGACCTTTCCTGTTCTATCTCTATCTCTGTGTCACCCTTTTCCTTTATCTACAAAACAAGATTACTACATGTAGTGCATAGCCCCATCTTATAAAGAGACATCCTATGTAACAAGTGCGCTTATACATTATACAAGTGATAATTGTAAGCCAGTGTATATAAGGATCGTTGAAATTACAAAATCTATAGCTGACTGCTTTCTCTGCAATGTAAAATACGAACTGTGTATAGGAAGTAGTTTCCTTTCGTTTGCCTTTCTCTTCTGGAGAGTTTCATCGGACGAAGACAAATTCCTTGGGCAACACCACTAACAAATTTCTACAAGGCTAGTAATTCCTTTGCTTACACACTCACCCAGTACATTACGCCCACTTATTTCCTGTTCTCTTTCTGAATGCTTGTCTACACCGCTGGCCAGTGGCTCACACACTGAGATTGCAGAAAGGAAACTGACCAAGATTTACAATCTACTATTATCACTATTAATACATGTAATCATTAAAGTGTGTGGTTTTAGTCGTGTGCACTGATGAATGAATGAGAGAGAGAGAGAGAGACACGTGTTCAATTGATTTTCATAAAAGTCATCAATTACAGAAAATTTCTATTCAATTGGCAGATATGGGGCTTCATATGGCCTACACATTTAACGCAACATATAAAAAAGACATGCTATTCATAGCACAAAAGTGCAAAGTTCTAAAGTCGTTACTGTCTAAACGAAAATATTGATTTTGGAGAAAAGGAAGATATTCTGCAAAAAAAAATCGCATAATAGTCAAACATGATTTCGCTTGGTTAAAACCACCTGCAAGAAAAAACGCACGGGAAGTGCATTTTATGCAGCGGCTACTGGGTGCATTTACTTCAATAAATGTTTCCCGCCATTTTCAAACAATAGAATACAGTTTGGCAGAGTTATACTCTGTAATATCGAATAGGGGACGTCCACTAATTTTAATATTAACAATCTGCAACATTTTATTAATTACCTTGCTATTCTTGAGGTGGGAGGTAAGATAGCTAAAATAGTGCAAGAAACAGAACAGAGTCAAACCTTGACTTTTCCATCAGTTTTCACCGTCCCACTTGCTGATTTAGGAGACCATTTTAATTTTTATCCCTATGTAATGATTAAAGCGTTTTCCAGTAGTAAAGTTGGTGCAGTGGTGGGGACAGAGTTCTATTTTCTAAAAGTGCACACAAACAAAAGTTCGAAAGTTGTCGTTTCTGCAGCAGAGAGCCTGACAGAGAGACTAATAGAGTGAACTGCGTTCAAGTACAGTGATCGCCCATTTGCACACAAACATTTGTTCCAAAGTGCAATTATGGTGTGTCATCAAGATAAGATAATGTGCTACAAGAATTACTTCATACAATTCCTACTTTATATATAAAATAGGAAATTCACACAAGAGAGAATAGAGAAAGCAGCCAACAAAAACCATAATGGCCCTCTTTTCTTTTCCCACTCACAGCATGAAACCTGAACAAGTTTTTACGCCACTTTTCTCAAACACACCCACCACAACCGCAAACAATTCACATGGTAGTGACCTTTACAAAGTAGAAATGGTTAAAGTTTAAGTGTCAATTTTATATAAAACTGAAAATGAATTTGCATTTTATGGTCAATCTTCTTCTCCTTTCTCTTTTTAAGAAGTTTATTCCAACCTAAAATCAGAATCCTATTCAAATACAATTGGAAATAAATACGCTTAAAAATTTAGACGTATTCTTGAATGGAAAAAAGTGCTCTAATTATCCTTCAGTCAAATGTCAACAGTCCGCCCATCAAGATTGTAGCTGTTTCCGATGCTGATCTCTAGATCGATATATTGCGTGCACGTCACCACATAAAGCAAACTTTCGATACTTACTTTTTTCTACATAAGTCTCACGTATCTTGTATATATACATATACAAGTATATAGTAAGTAATACTTCAACAACTCTTTCACAAATGGACAAACTTTCTCCACATATTCCTTCTGTGCTGTGTGTGCACGTAGAGTATCAGCATTGCTAAACTTGAGACGATCTAATAAAACAAAACTCGAATTCAATTGATTTGACGGTGTAGCTACTTCAAATTTACCATTGATTCACTTACTTTTACAGTTTCAACAATGAAATCAAGTATATAATTAAATTTATTAATGCATAACCTCCTGTATATTGTTTTGTTTAAAAATTTAAGTATAAAAGACCAAAAAAAAATCAGTGCTCGCCTTGCTTTGCATACAATTATCCATTTTGGTGTAAACGTTAAAATTATTTAGTCTGCTTAGTATTTTGTATATTTATAACACGTATTTTTGACAGTCGTCGTTGCACATGTCTAATTCAGTTAGTAGCTACTTAGTACAGAAAGTGAACTTGAAGGAATTGACTATTTAGTTCACGAAAGCTTACACTGCTTTAATGGCATTCGAGAAAAAAGTTGAGCCTTGTAAATCCTGATAAATATGAACGATAAACATGACTATACATTGTTGCCAAAAATACAGAAGATGAAGTGAAAGTACCTGAAAACAACATTACAATGTTCAAAACAGAATACACAAGAAGTCATTAGTTACCCAACATACTTTACGACTACAGCGTAAATTTCCTAGTCATTTTTAGAACGTTTCTACAGTCATTACAAATTTCTGTGAAGGTCAACGAAGGAAATCTGAATGAAAAGGAACGAGTTGTCAAAAAAGTGGTCCTGTGCCATAATTTAATCTTCTATTGTATTTATTCGAATCAAAATTAAACTGGAAATACTAGAAGGGCATTTGCATGTTATATTCGACTGGGCAGGTCAGCAGATGTTATAAGAAGTACAAACCTATTGTCTCGCATGAATGGGATACTGACCTAAATATAAATACAAGAAATACACATTTAGAGATGTATTTTCCCCTCTCTCTATACGTGATACAGTATACACTCAGTCAGAGAATCCTTTGGGAGAGAAAGTGAAGGAAGAAGAGCAATCTTAGTATCCAATTTTTCATCGCAGACCACAGCGCCAGTATAACCAATGCATTAATCCATTAGCAGATCCTTAGCAATGTTGTCTGAGGAAACATTTGGGAAACAGGGGAGGGAACTGTCTGCTGTGTACCCTGCACACACAGAACTTTGTTAAACCACAAAACAAAAAGGGACTCCTCTGTTCGTGGCTCCAAGTGGAAACATGTTTAATGTGGACCCCAGAACTAAATTGTAACATCCTTTCGCTTTAATAATAATATCACATTGAAAATAGTAAGTAGCAGAAAGAGAGGGAAAAGCGGAAGGCACACATACAAATATAAATATGTTCTTTTCTGCTTCCTCCTCCTCCTCTCTATCTCTAGTACCTCTCACAACACACACACACACACACATACAGAAAAGTTATTGTAGTAGAACATTTCTTTTTGGTGGAGAATTCCGAGAAATAGGCTCATTATGGATTTTTGCATGTTTAGAAGTCTGCACACAGGACCTACCACCTATCACCATGTAAATACATTCATATCTCTTTCTCTCTCTCTCAGTATGCATTTAAGTATAGACTCTATATACTCATTGCCACAAAAGCTGCTCCATTTATTTTCGTTGGCTACTCTAGGACGCCCAGCACACCGCCAGCACAGATCACTGTTAGTATAAACACACTGCTCCATAATAAGTGCCATCACACCGCCAGTAGGTCCAAGCCGCTGTTGGATACACTCTACTTGTAATAGTGCATAGTGGATACAGAGATAAAAAGTGTCTGTGTGTATAAACAGTGGAAAAAGAGAGAGAGAGAGAGCAAGTCAAGAAAATGTGGTTAAAAGTTTTCAAAGAAGTTGTGTTAAAAGAATTTGTTCACTCTGCGTATACGAGCAGTGAGTAAGTCTATAAGAATATCACCACTCTATCTAGATGTAATTACACTGTGAGTTACTTCTGCCCCACCGCTATATATACACAACACTGTACTGCCACTTACTGCATTCCAAAGAGCACGCATTCATAATATTATGTATGTATATAGAGTCTATATATAGTCTACTCTACTTATAGGTATATAGGATAAGTTGTACCTGGAACTGTGTGTGTTGTGGCTTGGCTTGTGGAAGTATGTAAGTCTCTTTTCGAAGAAACTCTCTGCTGGAATATATTTCAATGTGCTATGCGTTATTGCAGGCGAAGGGGAACCTAAGTGTACTTAGAATTAAAGGTCTATAGGAATAATAGCATTACGTATGTGTACTTTAATGCAAATAGAAAATATTTTCTGTCTGTGTGTGTGTGTGCGCATTTGTGAATGTAAGTCCGTCTGTCCGGAATACAATATTAGACTTCTGCCACAAGCAGTTGTTCCACATTTTTCCCCTGCAAATTTTTGCAATGCGTCAGCCTAAGTGAGTGTTATCAAAAAAGAAAGCATAAATATCGTGGTCGTATCTCTACCGTGTTCTTGTTCCTACTATGTAGTAGTACTATTTATATACAAGTACTTTACTTATTCTTAAGTTGCACACCACTATTTACTAGTAGCCGACTTTTTTTTCTCCTTTTCAGTCAAAGTGAGCTTCGTTCAAGCAGTAATTCATACATATAACGTATATAGTATGTATACTGGTGTTTATGTCTGATAGGTGGTTGGTTATATATAAAAGAATAAGTACGATGGTTTTCACTGAACTCATAAATAGCCATCTAAGCATATCTGCTTGTTGGTAGACATAATAATATAATGCTCAGCACTCAGCTGTGCACAACAGAATTCACAAGAGCTCCATTAAGTTACTTCACTTTATGTTGCCTTACATCAACCACCTTATGTGTTCTACTGTATAGGGTTAGACACGCAGACACACACACATCAGCCTTTCACAGTATATTTCCTTGTCTTTTTTATATTTCCTTTTCCTTCTCTTCTCTAATAAGCACATCTCCTTCAAATGTTCACAAAATGCTCAGTGGGGGAAATCATGGTCTCTACGTCTCACTCCACAAATATTCAGCCCAACAAATCCACAAACAATGCCGGAAATATATCAACATTACCACTTCCAATACTATTACCACCAATAGTGTGCTCACAAAAAATGCAAGATCATGCCGCGGCGACGGAAAATACTAATAAGCAACATTACATCCGTATACCAAATATACTTAAACATAAGACCCGTCACAAATCTTTTGGTAGAACATGTGAGACTTTAAAGATATGAAAGTTCTCTTTGAATTAATTCTCTCTATCGTTTTCGTCAAATGCAGAAGGGAACGTTCATAAATTGTGTTACAGGGATATTTTATAAGATTCGGTTCCTCTCCTTTTTGGCTCTAGAGAGGGGGAAGGGGCAATTTTGAGTTACATAATTTATGAACGACCCCTAAGCAGCTTAACGTTTTGCGCACTTGAAAAGTATTTTAACCAATTGCTGATAGATAATAAGTCATGAACACATTTTCGAGCTGGACTCACTGCATTCAGTATTGCAGTGAGATGAATGAGCAGTGGGATTTTTGAAAATCAGATCTATTTAAGTATAAGGAATACTCACAATCAGTAATAAATAAAGTTATTAATGACCACCATTACTTAAGCTCACGGTCAACCCTTGAAGTTTGTAGTGTTCTCTTTTCCTTTATGCTAACAGTATCCTTTATAATAAATATGTGCAAATGTAACCCACTATCTGTCTATAAGGGTACTTGGGCTTCACAGGCAAGTTTTGCTACAATGTAGCATTGATCTCTATGTTGACCTTGCAAAATTGAAGGTCAAATGTGTGTAGCAAAACTATACTCGAGGTACCATGGACGTCATCTGAGTATGTGAGGGTGGACAGAAGTCAATCAGCTCCAATTTGCAGGAAAACTGCAAGATTCCATATCAAACAACAAATGAATGTAACTTGGCAGACAGCGAACTGAGATCAAAGACTTTCCCTAATTCACTACGTAAGTCTAACAATCAACTACTAAGTTTATTAAAGTGTAACTTGAATTGACGTTTTGCTGGCTTGGACTTTGCGGGGGTGGTGATCTTCGTTTATACAACATGAACAAAGTATATCTGTATACAATACATGGAAGGAAAACCGACCAATGAGTATTGCCGTTTTTGTTAGTTGGTAAAAAAGGAATCGAACCCTTTTCTGAATATAATGGTTTTGGTTGATTTAATAACACGCTAGAAACCCTGTGCATTTTCTAAAAAACATTAAAAAACCACGACCCAAAAAGTCGCGGTTCTGGAAAACATGCATTGAGCAAATACAGCATTTCTTGACAGCATTCATCGACTTTTTGACTGCAGTTGTCTACTGTTAACCTTTAAAATCTACAGACTGACTTCAAACAAATATAAAGCATCTGTCTGATCACATCTTCTTTTTTTATTGACGATTGTGGCCTGAAAAAGCGCTCAGGTGTGCAATTTGAAAAGTCTGCTTACTAAACAAGCTACGCACAACGAATCGTAAGTCGAGTACACTTCTTATTGACAAGCAAGTAGAATTTCTTGTTCTTATTGCAGAAGAAGAAGAAGTTTTTGAGAATAACCCGTGAAATATTGCTTTCATTAAAAGAAAAAGTGCTGCAAGGAGCTGCAAAATTTTTCTCTCGAAATTAAGTTACTACTACTGCAATATAACATTATAGGCAAAAATAAATAAATAAATCCTGTCTCACTACACGAGGGAAAAAAGTTAGCCTTTCACTCTTGACGAGTTTTGAATCATATGACAAAAGTTTCCTTCAGCTTTCACTTCTACCAGTGACATGGCCAAAAGCTTTTATCTGTGCCAGAGACGATTGGTAGAAGAAATCAGCAGATTTATCTTATACATTGTTTCGTGCTCCCAATTTGCAGGCCTCTTCCTGTCACCAACAAGTTGTAAACAAAAGTTGCGAATTAGTGCACTCTCTTTGTCAGTGAAAGTCGGGCAGAAAGTTAAAAGGCCTACTACCCAGTTTAATAATATAAGACTGCCTATCAATAAATACATATATATATCTTACAATCATTAATCATGAAAAAACATTGAGTCAATCGACAAAAAGGGACGCTTCGTACATTCGTGAGTTTACCAGCAAAGTGTGTCTGTGTGTGTGTGTCAGTGTATACATGACAAAATCATGTCATTTCTGCTGTGGAGCCTGACTGACAATGAGAGAAACCGGAGATAGTACTACTGTAAGTAATGTAATTTATAAAGTATGTGTAAAGCGAAAGTGACGCAAATCGTACCATTCTGTAGTATACATTCACGTAACGTGCTGCTGCTATATAAACATAGAGAGATAAAAAATATTCAACTATATTAGTAAGTAAGTAAGACTACAATTTGTGAGTACGTCTATCCGATGTTACATTATAATATTACTTATGGTTACAGTTGCCGTCTGCATTCACTTATTCCACTTATTTATAAAACCAATGCTACATCACATACTACTCATGTTCTGTACATACAGTTTGCAATACGAGATGAATGAGTGCATACATGGCATATACATGGGATATATATATATATATAAAGTGAGAGAGAGAGAGAGAAAGAGCTGACTTATAGTTTCGAATGGAGAAAAAGCTGAAAAGCTTTTCATCAATAAAATTCAATTCAATTTACTTGGAGCTGACATGTGAATGTATCGTGAACAACGTCCATTTCACTTTTCATCACTCTAATATAATTTAGAAAATTGCGACTACTACAGAGCTGTGCTGCTGCTGCTCCTCCTACTCTACTACAATGCTTCTCGACATCTTCTTTCCTATGTTACACATAGTTCTCTGCTACAGCAGCCCATTCAGCACTCACTCTCACATCAGATGCTGCTGATTCGATGAGGAATTGTAGTACAACTCTAACTCCACATCACCACTCAACCAACTACCACAATACAAATCCATGCAACATCAAACCAATACAAATTAGCTTAGCCTTCTGTACAGCACAGTAAAGGATCTTTCAAGACAAGTCACGGCAGCAGCCTATCAACTAAGATTACCTACTTTCCCCTCCTATACTTCAATATGTATTGGTGAAATGTGATGTGCACACGTAGTACCCGGGTCGCTTTCTTCAGCCAACATCCTATCCCTGCACACATGTGTTCCACTTAACACTCTCTCCCAGCTACTAAAAGTATCTGCTTAACTTCTACAAAACCAACTAACATTTATACGATAAGTTGCATAAAGTTCTAAATAAATTTTCTTAGGGATGACATTTCCATTTTGAATTCTAAGTAAAAATAGAATTTTTTTCTGAGTAATAATAAAATATGGATTGGTAGGCTGGTAGAAGAATTTAAATAAATGTAATTATAATAAAAGTGGACAAGGAAAACTAGAATTCTCATGTGGTTGAGCCTTTAGTAGCATTATAAGAATGAGCATTGATTGATCACTTGCTTTTTTAAGTACACTAAAATTCTTGGAAATACAATAAAGCGCTTGTGCTATTCCTGAGAAAGCAGAAGAGAAAGTGAAAGCAGTGGGGAGTAAAATTAAGTAGAGTGGAGAAAGTAAAAGAAGTAGTTTCTTCTCTGTGCACCAAGAGAACACTATTTGCATTCGGAGAGACATGTAGAACAGGAGAGAGAGAGAGAGAGAATGGAGTCTCCGGGAAATAGAGTAAAGAGATTTCAGCAGCAGCAGTTGACAGTTATGTAGTGCACCCACTTTGTAGGTTATAGGAGGCTGTTAAGGTAAGTAAACCACTCGAGTCACTGCTCTGTAGGCCAACAGAAGTAAAAATTGTGCCGACACAAATGCTCTAATCTTTTTCCGACGAGACGACGGCTCCGGCTTCGTTTCACTCGTACACATCCTTTTCCTCACTCATTTCACCGTCTACCTTATTACGTAACTACCTACCAACCTACCTACTTACTCTCCATGTCATTCCACTAAACCATGGATCAGAAATTCTGAAACACTTAAAAGCACAAATTTATTTCAGCAAACCGATCCCTATCCTCCACACAAAGTACATTTATTTACACATATTTAAATGTATAAATCACAAAGATTTGTTGTTCCTTTCAAATTAACGTACTTTCAGAAAAACTATTAAAATTTCACCTTTTTCGTCGCCTGCGTTCTATAAATTCCTTGAAAAGCTATTTGCAAACCAATACCATTTCTGAATAAATTAATTAGAAGTATTAATTTTTTGTGCAGGATTTAGAAATAATCAAAACTAACAAATAATCAGATTACGATTTCTCTAATCGTTTTCTCCGCTGCATTATTAAATAATGCTTAAAAAGCACACACAGAGAGAGAGAAAGAATAAGATTCTTTTTATGTAATCATAAACGGTATAGATTTTACATGAAGAGCGCACAATCAGAACCAGAGTTCACAGGACCAGAAGAAGGCAGCAGCAGCAGGACTTATACAACAAAAGCTCCTAAACACTTTTAATGCCTGACTGATGAGATGGCATTCAAGCCGCGTATAATAATAACTCTTCGTCTGTGCTTCTGTGTCTGTGTTCCGGCGCTGCAACAACAACAAGATATTCTGTCACAATGGAATTTACATTCACTGTCAATGCGTCAAGTTGCACAAACTTTTCGCTAAATGTTTTGATTACTCTCTGTTTTCATTCTTATATCTCTCTCTCTCTCCCCCTACCACTTTACCATTAGTTCGCATATGAACATCTTCTGTTTCCTAATATCCTGGGAAATGGTACTAGTTTGTATAATTATATAGAAAAAATAGTTGCAGCAGCCGTAACAATGTAATTGTAATGCCAAGAGAGAAAGAAAGCGAGTGATTGAAGACGCCAAGATGAAGGAAAAAGAAGAAGAAGAAGAAGAATCAGCGAGAGAAAGACTCTGCTCTATTATACTGTTCATCGAAATCCAAATTGGACAAATGCAACGGGAACTGGAAAATAATTGGTGAAGAATTCCCTCAGCAAATCCTTAGTCTCTTCTTGTTCGATCAACTCTCTCATTGCTTCACAGAGACACAGAAGACTCGCTTCTTCATTTGTTGCCACAGAACGGCAAGAAGGACAGTGAGCTGCTGAACAGAATCCGCTTTTCTTCTAACCTCGAGCGCATATATTCTACAGGCTAAATTGAAGATAGCCACACGAAAGAGAAACTGTCTGCAACAACAGTACACAGAGACTGGAAGAAAGTCGCCACTGAAGAACTCTGACTGAGGAAAAGACGACCACGGTCCTCTTCTACTTTCCAATCCTTTTCACGCTATCTCTCCGCTCACTTGCGAGCCAGTAAAATATTTTGATTGCAATCCATCCACCACCACCACAAAACTCTCACAGGGAACAGGACACACGACAGCATAAGATAATAAAAACACAGAGCTGTATAAATATTGCAAATAAGTCCCTATACACAAAGGTAATAGTGAAACCATCTGTTCACACAGTACATAAATCCGTTTGACACAATTCTTCTTTGTTTACATTTTAATGTGCAGCCTTGTGATATACATTTTTAATCCATAGCCCGCGAAAATATAATTTCACAAAATATATACATAAGTAAACTTATGATACATAGACGGAGGATGTGTTTCCGATTCTCTATTCAAATGCAGGGCCTTTTGGGCAAAACTGAAAAAGTGTAAACTGTACACTGTGTGTGTATTAGTATGCATTGTACTTTATCGAAGAAGTAAACTTTGAAGTGGTTGCATTAATACTGTGTGCACTTATCTCTGTGCGGTTAGTTAATACGCTACAGAGTTTTATCACCGTGTCCTCTCCAAGGGCAAAAATTGACTGCCGTGCTGATGTCTGCTGTGCACTTCACATTCAGCACAGAATACCGAATCACACACTATTGTCCGCTGCTCGCTGTCCTTTGCTGCTCACTTTGCACACATCAGCTACTACATTATACGATACACACAAACACACACAGAGAGAAAGCAACAAGACTTTCACCAAAGAGTATGTAGTAGCTTACACTTGCAGCGTACGAGCAACAACAAAGGCTGCTCTGGTTGTGTGGAAGTGAAACCACTGAGCGCACAAGTTCATCAGGACACACTCCTCCAGCACCGCTGGAGAAAGTCTCCTCTCTCTAGAATCCTGCCACACATTGTTGACTAGTGAAAAGCTGTGCTCTTCCCGCATGATGCGAACAAGTGGAAGCGTCGAGTGGATAAAGCGCCACTCTTTCCCTCTCTACGTGTGTTTGCCAAACTTACATAGAAGTCAGTGCAGCAGCAGCAGAAATGACAAGTTTGTTTGCCGAGACGCTTGAGTTTTACTTTCGCTGCGTTGTGTGCTTCTATCCAGTAAGAAGAAGAAGAGAAAGTCAAGACTCGACTATAGGAAATAATAGTATTGTGTATACTGTTGGATGAATTTGCCGTTCGCTTTCAAAAAGCGACGCACTTGCCTCCTCAATGTTTTCATCAGCTTTGTTGCCTCTGTATGTAATAGGATGCTTGTACACAAGTACATGTAATAATCCTATAGCAGCTCTACATTTTCTCTGATTATCCTCTGATTAATTTCAGTTGAAGCCACAGAATGGAATACAATAAAAATGAACATCAAACACATTGGAAGGGACAGAAAAGTAATAAACTATCCTTCTTTGTATGTGGAAAGTAGAAAGTGGGTCTCTTATGTGCTGGAAATACTACCAATAGATTTACTGGTTCACAAATTGAGTACACACAAAGAGCCACTTAAAATGAAAAGATTGTCCACCGCCCCCCTCTACCCCACCCCACCACTGTCTCACAAGGGTTCTGTTTCATATTTATACATTCTCTGATGATATCAAAGAACAGGTACGTTCTATTTAAAGTCTTAGGGATCGAGTTGTTCAGAGGAAAACTTTATTATTATGAAGCTAACACTAATAAAGCGTTTAATAGAGAAATTTTCATAATTAGGATCACCTTCTTATGGCCGGAGGTCATTAATAAGAAAATTTGAACTTGTTGAGGGTGGTGAGGGAAAAAATCACGTGAAACACCTCGTATGACTTTTAACTAGAGAGTAAAAAATGTTTGCTTGTCAACTTCCGTACACACACAGACGTAATCTACAAATTGCCTTCATGACATTATTCTCGTTTACTTAAGAGGTTGCGCAACTCACTGCTTGCAGCAGGATGTGTGTAACGGAAAATGGGAAAAAAATTCCTTCCTTAGCAAAAACTTATGTAGTTGACTACCTTAAGTTTTTCACATTTAGGCGAATTGCCCCCCGTAAAGGAATTAGAAAGTGTAAGTGTAGCCCGTTAAAATGGGAGAAAGCTTGGGTTTACAGTGTGCAGTATCTTTGCAGGAGCAATGACTTCATGTGCAGTGAACTGGCGCAATTGACCAAATCGTGCTATTTAATCGCAGTTCAATTCCCAAGAAATTACGACACACAGTACATACAACACTAGTGTACAGTAAGTACACAGTGAGAGACAAGAATAGCATTGGCAGAGAGGCAGACAGAGTTTCGTCGTCGTTGCTTTAAGTGAGCAGCAGACACTTTATGAAATGGCCAATGGAATCTCCTTCCCATGCACATTAAATGGAAGAAGCTCGACGAGAAGAGAAAGTAGTGGCGAGATTGGAAATGTTAGAGGAAACATATTGTGACGTGACTGTGTACACTGTCCTTGTTTGTATTTTCTATATAGTCAGGCCCTTTTAAATCGAGCACACAAAAATCATTTCGTGTGTTTGTATATATAGGCGAGGCAAATTCTTTCTCCCCTGCAGTGGCGGATACAGGATGGGGCAGAATGGGGCAGTGTGTATCTTACCCATGTTAACTTAAAACTTTTTGGGGGGCCGTTCGCCCCTAGATCCGCCACTGTTCCCCTGTTACTAGTATTCCAGTGGATTTTTGTATATTTCAGAACAAGTACTAGGACGACCAATTCTATTTCTCATGGCCAATGCCATGAGAATTTGTCGCGGTCTGCTTTTCCATCGATAGCTTTGTTGGAGATTTTTTAAGAAGACGGAGATAGACAGAAGGAGGATTGTATTACTGCACAACGCTTTCTACCTATTTCTCGTACTATTACGTATCTCTTCTACGATCCCCCGCTTGCTTCTCTGCTGCAGTCAAACAGCCTCCGACCTTACAGTTAAATGAATTCAAACAGAAATGAGCTGCCTACTTGTACGACCTGCACATCTTATTCCGCCCGTCCTCTGTTCAAAAAACCAACTCCCTTTTCTTCTGTCTTTCTCAATGTAGCATTCATCTTTACGACTGTGGCATTTGGGGGGTGGAAAAGTACAGCAGAGGGTCCATTCATAAGTCACAAATACTCGGAGATCGCTTTGCTCTTAGAAACTAAAATTCGTCCTATTCAAAAGTGTTTGTAATCTTGTACTTTAAAAATCGCGCGTAATGTCAACAATAAATAGTATCTGGAATAAGGCAGTATGATTAAACACTGTGCAGATTGTTTACATGTTTGTTGACTGGGTCAGCATTGGTGGAAAGGTAAACAGGGAGCGTGCGTGCCAGACCAAGGAGTGGATTTTTTAGCATGTTTATTCTTGAAATGACCTTACCTTTAATAATGAAAGTAAAAGCATACGCGTTCTTAGACCTTGTCCACCTTCTCAGAGGTCATTACAATCAACGCAAGCCTCCCACCGTCTTTCGTACGGCCAGTTGGTTTATGAACATTCAGCCAATGTCGGTAAACAAATTTTCATCAACTGTAATAAAGTCAAATTAAATTTTCTGTAATTTCACATCATGTCCATTGCAAGCTCTAGAGTATACAATTTATAAATGGGGGTAATTTTTAATATTTAATGGCTGTAATCATATTTTCTTATTTTATCAGTGAGAAAAAAAAAGTGTGCAACGGTCCTACTTTTGCAATCTGTAGAAACAGGACGTAAAGCTTATGCTAATTGAAACAAATAGCGTTGGCTGTAGTCATTTGTCACACCCTACGAAAATTACATGGAAACACATACAAACATGCACAGCATGTATCATAATAATAGGAAGAAAATGTTCCCTCCCGCAAACCGAATATTAACTTAAAAGCTAAATACAAAAAAACCAAATCAAATATTCAATTATTAAACTTGATGAGGATTTACATAATGCGGTGGTTGAAGAAGTGAAGGACACGGTGTAGGGGAAAGGAATTTGTCATCGAACATGAAAAATATAAACAGCTCGTAAGTGTGACTCTGATTTTGACATTTGCAAATGATGCTTACAAATTACGTGGTCACAGCACAGCACAGCCACTTGTAGTTTTATGCACGTATTAGAAAAATAATGCGAAACATACATTTTTTAAGCACACACATTTGCACAAAGCATGGCAATTTTTTTCCTGTAAGATTTCTTGGTGGCTCCCGCTCCCACAACAGTGAGTTACAAACCAGCATTTCCACGATAAACTTTTTTTTATTATAAATAGGTCGGCTAGAAGTGGATCATACGTTTTAAAAATGCATGATGCAAGGCGACCGGAGACCTTAGCAGAACTCGTACAACACACGGGACCCAGTCAAAATAGAAACGAAGTACTGGAGTGGAGACACAGCACATAGACACACTCAGTATAGCAGCAGACATGAGCAGCTGAACCTTTCTGTGTAGAGGTGAGTGGGCATCCAAAAATGCCCATGAATGCCCTTCATTTTGAAAATTTTTTGGGCGGGGTTGGACATTGGAAAATTTAGGGGGCTGAGTATTTAAAAAACTTTTTTTGGGCAGGTTTGGGCATTTTTAAAAATTTGGTCGGGGCTGGGGTTTGTATTTTTGAAAAATTTTGGAATGGGCAGTGCTGGGCATTTGTTACAAATATTATAGGCTGGGCTGGGCATTTCTTAAGTTAATGCCCATAGTTCCGTGTAACCAATTTAGTTTAGAAGTGACTTGAACGTTGCAGTGTTCTCTTTTGGGAGAGACAATGAGAATGGAATCAGTACTGGACGGAATAGTGCACTGAAAGTATAGGAGGAAAGCCAGACAGGGGCACGCAATTCACACAGAACGAGAGAGAGAGTACAGTAAGACATGAAGTCTATTTATCTAGTGTGAATCTGGTTGCTGCATGGCTACGTACATACATACCTATACAGTACTGTGTGCAGTTAATAAATAATCCTCTTGGCTGCTTAATAAAAAACTGTCTCTTCCTTCCGTTGCTCTCTCTCTCCCACTCTCTCTCTCTCTCTCTCACACACACACACACACATACACACACAGTCACAGTAAAGTTCCGACTAATATTATATGCATGTACATATATAGTACAGTGACGACGACTGCGAATGTACATGAAGAGACAGAGGGAGACAGAGAGAGCAGTGTAAAACAGGTTTAAATTTCCTTGCAGATGTTTGACTTTTTCTTGAAAACGACTTTTTCTCCAAGCAGCTTCGTCTACATAATTAATTACATACTTTTAGGCCAATATTTTATTCGGCGAACGAAGTCCCATTGACAGCTTTGAAATATGGAGATAGGCATCTTTTGTCTGTAGAAAATGAAATGCCTTTTGGGACACATACCACCACCACCACCACCAACCAGACACACAGAGCCAGAGAGCCATATTGTCTTGCAGAGTCACCCGCCCTCCCCCACCAACACTTTCACATTTTGTGAACCGTACCATAGACATATTCTCATAACTCGCATTGGCAATAATTTCCAAAATTGAATTATCCAAAACACGCACATCTGGAAATTGTTATGTCAATATACAAACATGCTCTCTCCCTCTCTCTCACGTTCTGTGTAAATGTAGTCGCTATAGTTTGCCAATGTGTGCGCTTAAAGGGTAAGAATCAAGAAACAGATATTTTAAGAAAAAAATCTAAATGTGAAATTCTTTTATGCAAACAAAGGAGTGTAAACGTTGAGAGAAAAGTGTTCATTCTTTGAAACGAATGAAATTGAGGAGTGCGAAAGATACATTATGAAAGTTGTGTTCGAGGTGACCGTGCACGTGGTCCAGAGATTAAACGTATAAACAATAATCGATGTGAATTAGCCAATCGGCTCCCCTCTTAACAAAACAATAAAGTACGTGCTAAAGCATACACTACAGAATAGGGGAAGGTGGGTACAATTGGAACGCTTTTTTTCAGTGAATTTTCTCGGCCAAAATATGTGTGGTATAAATGAAGTCAATTTGCACAATGATGTACAATACATATGCGCGTATTA
>JABASC010000295.1:0-47349 GCA_019776185.1 Plutomurus gul
CCCCCCCCCCCCCCCCCCCACTCGAATTTAGCTAAGCACTAGATATAATCCAATTTTTGTCAAAAACGTTCCGCATGCAGCGCTTTTTTGCAAGTTGTAGTACAAAATTCACACATACTTTCTTTCCAAACTGTGATGTAATGCACTCATTTTAGATTGTAGGCGAAATATTGACAATACACTCTACAATAATTACCGTAACGTTATCATCGTGTACTCAGAATCATTCCTTTTATTTTAAAACGTTATGTGAAGTATTTTTACAATAATCACTAAAGAAGTGGCACGAAAGGTAAGATAGGCAATTGTGGTATGGTACCGAAATGGGTGTGTATTTATACATAGGTAGTAGGTACATATGGTAATGTCAGTTACTCAAGCTACCTTAGCAGTAATTGAGGTTTTTGCCATTTAATTTTCGACAACTGGTTGAAGTGGTGTAGAAGCTATTTGGATTAATTTGGGTTGTTTTTTAACGCAGGTTAGAGGAGAAACCAGTTTCAGCAATTTCCCGCATCCATTATATTGTAGTGGGATGCCTAAGGTGCACTACACAAACAATGACATCCGCTCGCATCCGCTGGGTGCCTTACATTGCCCTCCTGGCCATCATCACATTCGGCATTGCCAACATCAACTTCCATAGTTCCTCCACATCAAAGAATGTTTACAATCCTAGTAAGTATTTTAATGCATCCTCTTTATGTATACAAAGCAGACATCTACATTCTGTATATAAAAACCTGTTCAAAATGCGGGGGCGCTTTATCCAGCCGAAGCCGTAGCACGAATTTATAAGCAAACAAAGACCAACTACCAAAATAAGCAAAAGCAAATCTGAGAATTTCCCAACCTCCTGTAATACTTTTGGTTCATATTTATTAGTCACATATACAAATTAATAACAATAACAATGCAACGTGTATTTACACACCTAGATTAATATCTCAATGCTCTATTAACAGTTCAAGTAAATAAAACTATACATAATTTTTTATTTTTAAGTAGCAACAACAGCAGATACGCTCTATGGCTTTGAAGAAATTCCTTTATGGCATTCCCAGCTACTTCATAGAGCTAGTGCCATAGGTATATTGGCAGGACACCGAAGTAAAGAGCAAAAATACCTTTGCATCGGAATTTCCAGTGTCTACAGAGAGGAAAACTATCTGCTGAAAACGCTAAACTCACTTGTTTTACAATCCGAGCCGGCGGACCGAAATGATGCCGTTATCGTTATTTATTTGGCGGACACGGATCCACAGAAAAAGTAAACAATCTCCCTTATCTGTAAAACCTGTTTAATTGTGCACAATTTTATTCATGAAGCATTTCGTATTTTTTTAGACAAATGCAGTTGCGTCTTATTAAAAGAGACTTTCAAGAGCATCTTGACAGTGGATTCTTTATTGTAATTGAATCTAAGCCCGATATTTATCCACCAATGGATTTTGCTTTAACGAAAAGAACTTTCAACGATTCAGTGGACCGTGTCTTGTGGAGAACAAAGCAAGTGATTGACTTTGCGTTTTTATTTTCTTTCTCAAGACAGTTGTCATCTCATTATCTAGTGATGGAGGATGATGTAGTCACATCGAATGGCTACATTGCTGCTATTCAAGATTTCGTAACGTTAACTTCACGAGGAAATCAGAGATGGGTTGCTCTGCAGTTCAGTGGATTCCTTGGAATTGGGTTATTGTTCAGAACCTCGGATTTACCAAGACTTATTAGTCTTTTACTTATGTTTCATCAGGATCAACCTGTGGATATGTTAATGAGAGAGTTCATTACTCTCCAGGTACGAAGCTCATACACAGAATAACCAAGTTCAATTTTTAATTTGGGGTTAATTATTGTATTAATTGATTTATGTATCAGGTACCTGGTGAAAACGTGGTGAGTAGAAGAATACCTTCAATTTTTCAACATATAGGAATCAAATCGACTCTACCTAATAAACTCCAAAAACTAAAGGATAATACATTTGATATGGCCAAGAGAAAGTTTAATAATCACAACCCTGTGGCCGATTTGATGACAACAATGAAGGTGAAAGTCTCCCAATTAATAATGCTTTAAAAGCGTTAAAAACACCTAAAAATCTTTATTTGACATGCATTTTTATAGGTCTACAATGATTTCATTCCTGAGTATTCATACAGAGTCACGCCTGGGTTTTTCTGGGGAATCGCCAGACCTCATGACACATTCGATATAGTTTTTCCTAATCGCATTAATATTTCAAGAATTTATGTGAAAAGTGGTGTAAATATGAAGCAGGGTAAAAAACAAGTTCTCAAAGATCAAATTCAAGATGGCCTACTGGAAATTAGTGATAAGTTTCTCAGAGTTTCTCCAAATAACAGTGCAATATGTGATAATTTTCGAACTGCACAGAATTTTATGAATGGGGATGTGGATTTTGGAGAGTTTCAAACAAACGTTCAGTGCGTTCGTGTAAAAATCGGAACTGCACAAAAATCTTGGGTGATCATTAGTGAAGTTGAAATATTTCAAGACAAGATCAAATGAGTATTATGGTGCTTAATTATTTAGCGCTTACTCAAAAACATTATATTCACGCAGTAATATTATAGTTCCTGCATATAAATCTATCTCTTTGATGACTGATGTATTATTTTTAATTTTTACAAATGAAGTTATAGTTTGCTTGGCGTACCTGTGATACTTTCCACCTAACCGAGTCCTTTGTTTGTTCATAATATTCTATGAAATTCTATCCTTAGAACGTAGTTTAGTTTTAGTAATTTGTACTGGATTGACTTTGACAATGACATAAAAAAGTGCCTAGCCAGTCATTGGAAAACTACGAGTTTACACTACACTATTATCAACACTATTATGATTGGAACTTCTATGAAAGACAACATCACACAATTTAAGATGCTGTTCAAATCTACATTAAAATTAAATCAACAATTCCACCAATTATTCTAATTTTCAATAAACAGAACTGAATAACATGAGAAACGTGATTCTCATTTATTTAATATGTCGACTTTTTCAATTTTACACATAATAATACGATTTCAACTAACTGATGCGTAAAGGCACTGTTATGCATATACCCATTTCCTCTTAAGGTTCATGAATTCATGATAACCGATCATAATAATACATTTGCAAAATGTGGTAAATATGTGTCAAACAAGCTCACAGGACAATAACGCACCGTATTTCAAAGACCAGTAAATAAAGTACTATGGTACAGACTTCATAAATGATAAGCATCTCCTATAAATAATTTGTATGTCTGTACATACGGAAATCACGCAGGTCTTGTTAGAACAGCGTCAAGGATTAGGTTAACCACGTCAAAAGTTTGATCATCAACCAGCACCTTTAAAAGTGAAAAAATAAATAAACCTTTTTAATGTTTTGACAATTTCTCTTAATGAATAACCGTATCCGGGCAGGTTATACCGTCGTTTTATCGTTTGCCTTATCGTGTATTGCAAAAAAAACTTTATCGCACCGACAGTTGGTCGTATAGTTTATTGCTACAAGGTAACATTTTATTGTATATTTTTGTATTGCTGGGTACATCAGAGGGAATAAAATTATTGCAAAAACGTATTGTTGTATTATTCAGACAAAAATTGGTCAGTGGTAATTCAGACGAAAATTATTGAATTTGTGTCAATTTTTTCAAACATTATAGGCAAAAAATTGAGACAATAGTACAGAGTGGTTGTTAAATAGTTTTACAATGCCGAAGATACCCCCATGTAAAATTATGCTCCAGAATGTCAAAAATTGACCGAAAAAGAATATATGACCAATGACCAAATTGAGCCATAAAACTTGTGAATTACAGAAAAGTTTAATAACAAAATTATATTTTTAGTGCAAATTAGTCCTACAGTTCCAAGTTTAAATGGCCTGCACATGCCGCGTGAGGGTTCCTCAAGGATTGATTTGATGTAGATTTTGTTTTCAAATCTTTAAAATAGCTTAAAAATTAACTTAAGAATTCAAAAACTCTTACAAAAGTAGTAGACTAAATGAATAAGAATATCATTATTTTAAGGTTTGATGGACCATAAATAGTCTTCACGATACTACAAGGCAAGTCTAGATAAACAAATCTTACGATAAATTTACATACCGTAAGGAATACGTGCTAACTTGGGGCGATAGTGTGGTTCGGTATAAACTGACGGCGACATACAGTCACGGAATCCTGAATAACATAAACTACACTAGTACTTACTATATCGAAATTTTCCAGAAACGAAGGCAGCCTTTCCTCAATCTGAAAAACAATAAAGTATTTGAAAACATTCTTCGAAACTCTACTTGTAAGATTAATAAAACTTAAATTCAACCTTATCGTTGATGAAACCAATTTTGAGAATAGCTGCCGGATTTTGGACTCCCTTGTCCATCAAGAGATCTCCCATGGAGTCTCCAAGAACAATAGCATTGTTACGATGTGCTAGCTCCTTAAAGTGATCACTGTCCTTCATAACGCTTTCATTTTTGTTAAACCTACACACAGCAAGAATCCTTACATTTATAGTTTAAGCAATAGTAAGAAAACTGACCGTTGGCAGTACACGCACCCTCGTGCATAATATATGTGCTATGCTGCATTACAATAAGTTTCACCACCACGTACATGTGAATAGTGGGTTTCTTAAAAGCAATAGCACGATCTTCGCTATCAAACACCATGTAATTAGATACGACTTTTGCATTGGGAAACAAGGCTTCATTCCTCCTAAGAACTTCTTCGAGAAGATCGCCCAACCCTCCAGAGAAAATCAAAATAGGCACATTAAATTCGTTCAGTTTTATTAATGCTTCCTTAGCCCGATCTCTGTAATTTGCATAAACGTATTAGTAACACATGAATTAAGTTCGTTTCGGAAGTTGACAGCAAATGATGCGTGATTTCACGGTTTCAGGTTTCTTACCTTAGCAAAGCGCGTGATGAGGCAACCATTGCTCGAATCTTACTTCTTGGAATTTTTAGCGACGCCAATACTTTGTGAGACTGCTCGTACCATGTTTCCATATGAGGAATTCTGATATCATAGAGAACATTTTTATGTCAATTTATGCACAATAATACTAACTGTAATCAGAATTACAAGAAAAATTACTTTTCCTCCGTGGTCAAGCTTGCATTTATTTCTATAGGGTAATACTTATGCAATAGTGCAGTTGAGTCTTTCCGATATTCGTCCGTCATTAACTCACTGTTATCCAGAATTCCTAAAGATGGGCATAACGAGTTTCATGTCCATGTAATACAATATT
Source organism: Plutomurus gul (assembly GCA_019776185.1). NCBI lineage: Eukaryota > Metazoa > Arthropoda > Collembola > Entomobryomorpha > Tomoceridae > Plutomurus > Plutomurus gul. The sequence continues at coordinate 5,290 of JABASC010000295.1, forward strand.
AGTACCATGAAAATATTAGGAAAAGCAAAATTTTGATTTAAAATCGAAATACCATGAGACGATACACAACGCTTTCCATCCTTATGAAATCTTGTCAACGTAAAGTCGAAATCCGATATAATCTATTTGAATTACATTTTCACATTAAATTATAATTTAAATTATTATCTGATGATCTTTGGGGTTGTGTTGTTCCACACTAAATTTTAAAAAGATAGTGGAATAAAAATAGTATGAATGAAAATAGTTTCAAGTACTTGTAAAGATTCTGGGCCTTTAGCAGCAATCTCATTTATCAATTTCTCAACCCGTTCCGGGTCCCGTATTTTGATAATCTCGGGGTGTGGGGAAGAAGCCAAAATCTTTATAAAATGTTTTTCAGTAATGAAATTAGACATGTTTAAATAGTTGTGAAGTGAATGTTATAAGATTAATGCCTCCAAACCTGTTGTAATAAAGAGGGCATAATTTTCTTTCAAATTTTATAAGTTACTGCAGCAGAGGAAACGAGAACTTTTTCGACTTCAGAATCAAGAAAATGTGTAAGAATGATGTGCACGGGGGAGCTGACACGAAATGTGAAGGTATAAAACTTTCAACAACCTATAAATACCGGATCCGTTTAGTGCCACAAATCTGTTCATAGTGTAAGGCAAGGCAGAGAATAAAGAGGTTGATATTTTCAGCCAATAACTTGCTTTCAGTTAAATGTGTCCACCAAACGACTTCATATGTTTTATATGCTGTTGTCCCCACACTACAGGTATGCACGATCGGCTAAACTTTGAAGTTTTAGAGTGAACCCATGTTGACTGAAAAGACACTTGTTTGCATTAATTGTGCACGGAAAGGGATTTATAATTTACATATGACTGCGATGACGGCGAACACAACGCAAACACACATACATTAAATTAAGTGAGTCATCCATTTTTAGTGCACTTGGCTACTTGTACTTCACATCAATTATATGAAAAATGTACTTCAGTACTTCGTGCACGAAAATGCTCCACTCCAAGACTCCAAGCAGACAGCGGATATGCATGTTCTTAAAAGCACTAAAATGTACAGGCAAGTATACCTAAAAATTTATGTACCTAAATATGCTCTATACCTATAAATTGTGTAATAAGCATAAAAAACAGCCAAATTATGCACGTAAACATGCTCTAAAAATTGAAGTTCAACACGGAATATTTTTTTTAAACACAAGTAAATTTAAAAAGCCAGTAATGCGCTCTAAAATCCAAGATATGCAATATGCATAGTTCGTTTGCTAACCCAACGAGTACTGCACTCACGTTATATGCACTACAACTAAAAGATCAAAAAATGTGCAAAAATCGTTAAAGTAAGGTCAAATATGCACAAATTTGTTCTAAGAGTCGAAATATGCAATAAGTAACCAAAATATGCACCTTTAAAAATCAAAATTGGAGTCTTAAGAAGTGTACGACAAAGGCTGAAGGGAATAGATTACATGCTTTTTTGCCTGCATAGTGCATAGTATAGGCGCTTTTTGGTAATACCAAATACCAAGCGCAATGCAATGCATTTTATTACCGAATAACACTTCGAAATTTTACATAAAGATAAAATGCTGTGTGCACTGTATTCTGTATTGTATGAGTACGGCTAGCAAATCACCAATGACCAAATATTTAGTAAATAAATAATGTTTGAATTTCCCTGCATGCAAATGAACATTGAAAACAAACGATCTAACAAATATTAAATGAAATTGAGGTATCTAAAGGCGAACGTTATCAACACTTACAAACAACTGTCGCATCTTAAAAGACGTCAAATATATAATTTTATTCGAAAAAAACAATATTTTTTCATTTTCTTTCCAGATTTGCAGTAGTATTATGCATTACATACCTGTTATTATCGGATCCACAATATACTTTGTCACTTTGCTAAACAAAAATGTGGTATCAGCTCTTTGTTCTACATCTGACGTGAAAAAATTAGGCATTGCTTTACTTTGTGTATATGCAAATAATAATTGACATTAATTTAAATGCACACATTACAAGAGGACCGGAGAACGTTCGAATTTAGTACGTTTTCTTTAACAACTTCATTATATCATATCTACTTTTGCTGATCTTTCATCCTTGTGTATTCAGCGCCAATATCAAAGGCCTTCGCAGATTCCTCATTTTGTGGAGGTTGCGGATTTAATCATGTGGAATCGAACTGAATATTTTCCTTTGTGCTAATCTGCTAATATTAGTTTTTTTACAATATGAGCTATTTGCTCCGATTAAAGAGTGAATTATTTAGAAATACACTTAGATTACAAAAAAATGTTTTTCTGTGTGGCTCTTGTCCTAAATGTGGTCGGTCCGGGGAAGAGTACAAGCCCATCTTTCCCGCGTCACACAAAGGTTAATACAATATTATTTATACATGCTCTTAATACTCTAAACAAACTTTTTGGTTTCCGTCATTTAGAAATTATGGGATAATCAGAATTAAGAATTCTTTGGTATCACATTCGCAATGTCACATATGCATATTACGTTGTGTTTAATAGTGGGTGTATTTCTTGACATGAATGAATTGGTTAAATAAACTGCCTACATTAATTGTTATTGTTACAGGAGATACAATATTGCCGAGTCGAAGATATTCCAGTATAGGCTCGACCAATTCCTATTTGCTAACTCCTCTCCGGAAAATCAAAAAGAAAAAGCTGAAAAAATCAACATCACTAACTGAAATAATCGAAGGTTAGTACGAATTCATAACCACACAATTGTGTTTGTTTTACATCTATTTCTAACAGCAATATTATTCTTTGCTAAATTTTCGAATATTATTCTAAAGGCTCGAAGAAATACATTTGTCTGATTTATTGTTTTAAAAATCTAGTAACCAAAGATTCTGCCGTTAGTGAAACTCGACAAAGACTGACAAGAATGAAATCTAAAGATGTCGCAGCATCCCTGAGCACACCTGTTTCATTTAAGATGTTACCGCATTTGCCTCCTACGTCTTCCCTATTCTCTGCTTCGGAGAGTTTGACTTTAGCTTTAGCTGAACAAAGCAAGAGGGGGGACGATTTTTTATCTCAAGATTCTGCTTCTTTTTCTGAACTATCCACATCCAATATTCTGTACAGGGAATCAAATTATTCCCCATATATTGAAAACATTAGTGAAGCTTCAGCTTTTGAAAATGACGAGGGAGGAATATTCTTCCACAAACAAAGTTTTGCTGGTACTAGTTTAGTTATTCCTAGTGAAACAGATTTGATTGATAATGTAGCAGAGATTGATTTATCAGTGGTGGCAAAAGAGTTGCCAACCACAGTGGACGGCGAACCTGAATTGATATACCCCGATAAGGTATCAACCACAAATAAAAGTGGCAAGAAAAAAAGCAAGGGAAAGGTCGTTAAGGCGGAAATTAAACTAAAGAGGGAAGAAAGAGAAACACTTGCTAAGATTAAGCGTGAAGAAATGGAAAAAATGGGCCGTGAAGTCAGTTTAAATAAAAGTTTAGTCTCTTACTTAGAACTGTGTGTATTTAATGGAAATCTGCTACAAGCGTTCAATACCTTAAACTTCTACCGATCAAGGAGTAAAAGTGCAGGTCACTACGCCCCAGTGACTGATATATCAGCTTTTAATTGTGTATTGCACGGATATGCGGCCAAGGTAGCCTTTCCATTAACTTGAATCATACTACATTTGACTTTTACTTATTTTTACAGTTAGTTCATGTTCTTTGTGAATAAATCGCAGGGAAATTCTCACAAGGTGCGTGACGTATTTCAGTCTATACTGGAAAGCAATCTGAAGCCAAATTGTCAATCATACGCTGCAGTGTTTGAATGCATGGGGCGTGTTCCTACTACGAAACAAACAATCGATGCTGTAGAAAGTACAATTTTGTCTTTTGAAAATCAGGTAAAACTATCATTTAAAGCAAAAACTTCTATAAGTATCTAATGTGTATAATATATCCGCATTCCAAGTATCATTTGGATATTTTTAAATATTGTTTATTGGGGCTACGAGTTCTGATGGCTGAAATTTTACTTGATAGGGATATAAACTAAACGATATCTTTAATATGTGCATCTACGCCAGCGATCAAAGAGAAATGGTATTAGCAGGCGTTCGAAAAGTTAAGCCCTTTTTTCAACCAGTGATACATCCTCCTTTTATGGGATATGTCTGCCCTCTCCTACAATCACTTAACAATGACAATTCACAGCATGAGGTAACGAATATATGTTTCCGTATTATTATTAATAATTTTGGTGTCTACGCCGTCTAACGCACATATTTCATTATTACATCAAAGGTTCATTCTCCAGCTGAAGGTTTGCTGACGATTAAGCAATTACAAGTAAAAGCACACCAGCAACTGAAGATGGAATTAAGTGGAACAGTGACCGTTAAATCTATTGAGAAAAAGGGCAATATGGAAAATGTCGCTTACTTTGTAAATTAACGTTTTCAATAACCTTACATGTTGCATTTAGACTTGCCTTTCACATAAACTTATATTGGATCTTTTTCTCACAGAGAAAAGTGTCAGGAGAAACAGAAGAGAAGTGGCATAAAGCAATTTTAGATGCCCTTGAGCGAAATTTAAATGCTCTTTCTAATCACAGTGGAAAGACAAAAAATAACAGAGTTATAAATCTTTACCCGTTTCTAAAAGTGCTACCTCCGTCAGATTACGTCAAAATTATAGTGCAGGTATGTACAAGTATTGAACATTTGTCGTGTTGCATTTGACCTTTAGTATTTACGTTGTACATTTCATATTTCCATAGGAAATTCGAAGACTTGCCGAAGGTTCAGAAACTTATAGTCCGACAGTGACTCAGTTGTACAGAGAACTGGGAAATCAGGTCCTCGCACGATATCAGGTTGCTCTCAAGCATGATTTAAAAATACTGGACAAAATAAAAGACTTGTATAACGACTATGCGATATGGTATTTAAACCCTGGACACCCGCACTCGCAAAAGGCTGCAAATCCTCGCCAGAAATGGCAGCAGCTGCTCTTTGATCCTCAATCCGCTGGTCCCCATGTGGTAATTTTCATAACTTTCCCATTATGAAAGAACATTTAAAGTTAATATGTAATTTGGCAATGTCAATTCTTTAAACCTAGGATATACCAGAAAAAGTTTGGCCAAATAGTGTTCTAAGCAGTATTGGACGGTTCCTCTACGGGATCATAATGCGTGATATAAAAATAAACGTAAATGTCATGAAGATCGACTCGAAATCAGAGTAAGTAAAATACTTAATAATAAAATGCTCTTAAAGTTTACAAACACTAAATTACTACAATCTCACAATTGCCGTACTTTAAATGCGAATGTGAGCGTTAAGGAGATTTATGAAACATCAGTAAATGCTGCTTACAATAACATTTATTTATATCTTTTGTATGCGATACACGCAGTTTTGCTTTTGCTATGCTGCCTTTAACAAGTTTGCATTTTTATATGAATAGGCAAGTAGTGCCGGCGTTCTACAGTATATTCCGAATGCAAGGTGTCCATTTAAAGGAGGAGATTAAGCCGCATCCCGCTTTGGTGAAACTTTTCCAAGCAGCAGCTAGAGATGAATTGACTTTTGAGACAACTTTGGTTCCAATGTTTTGCCCTCCTTTACCATGGGTATCCATACATACAGGAGGCTACCTTTTGTCAGCTGCTAAAATTGTCAGGTACTCTCTCTTTTCCACTATTAACTTTTGCATCAACTACGTGGCCTTTGTACTGTATACGCTACATATGCGATGGTAAACGTTGGTGCGTCCTATGCCTGAAATATTGATTTCCAATTCGATGACCAAATACATAAATCATCCTCGTTTTTGGTCCATAGGTTACCCTTTCAGGCACACCAACAGAAACTTAGACTGGAAAGTTGTCCCCAAGAAGATTTGTATCCCTCTTTGGATTCTCTCAATCAACTAGGAGCTATTCCATGGAAAATCAACGATAAGGTAACATTCCACACTGCTGCTCCTAGCTCTTATCTCACCACCAAAAGAGTTTAGTCGGAGGCGGACTAGTCCTTAGCTCTGTTTTCAGGGTTTGGTGACGACTAGTGAAGTAAAATCTAACACCACTGTCGTCGCCACTTTAGTCTGCTATAGAACTTTTAGACTAGTACTTACATAATAAACGCTGTGTGTGTATCCGCTTCTGACTGAAGCTTGTGTACTGTGTCTACTAACTCACCGGCTCCAAGCTTTCAGTTGACTTGCCTTAAGTAGACTGAAAGCTGCAATAACTCTTTCCTGTTCTCGTTGACGTCAGATTTATTGATTTTTCTTTGTGGGTCTACCTGGGACAGGTTTTGGACATCGTGGCGGAAGTGTTCAACAATAAAGGGGATGAGAGCATTGGTATTCCACCGCCCCCGTCTGAATGCCCACAGCCTCCCCACATTGAGCCGAACATGTCCAAACAAGAGAAATTCAAACTTCATAAACAGAGGTTGACTCTGAAGAGAAGAAAAGCTGAAATGTATAGCTTGTGGTGCGACGCGCTGTATCGCATCTCTCTGGCCAATCATGTATGACAGCACATGAGAAGAATTTTTTAAGTTCCTTATTATGTTCTCTATGCTGAGTACGATTTTTGGTGTGGTGGTGGCCTCCAGAAAAATTGCCTTCTCCGATTCTGCTTACTATAGTTATTGCTGCGAGTACAGGCATAAAATAATAAGGAGTTTAATGGAACCTTTTCTTATTTTAACAGTTCCGAAATGATATATTTTGGTTGCCACACAATATGGATTTTCGAGGTCGCGTTTATCCTTGTCCACCGCATTTAAATCATCTGGGAGCAGATGTTGCACGAGCTATTCTCGTTTTTGCTAAAGGCCAGCCTCTCGGTGTACATGGACTGGATTGGTTGAAGGTAACCTAAACTTGCTGTTTATTATTGATCTCTGTTACGTAATGTTCTCACACATTTATTTATAATGGATACGTCCTGATTACCTCTTCCGGCAGATTCATCTGGTTAATTTGACCGGGCTGAAAAAGAGAGACTCCATTAAAGACAGACTGAAATATGCGAATGAAATAATGGACGATATTTTGGATTCGGCTGACAATCCACTCTCCGTAAACGGCTAATTATATTGCTTCTTTGTACGTCTCACGTTACCAATGTGGTTTTGTGTTACAGCTGTGCGTTTTATTACACAGGGCCGCAAATGGTGGGCCGAGTCCGAAGAGCCGTGGCAAACGTTAGCTTGCTGCATGGAAATAGCGAAAGCTTTACGAAGTGGGGATCCAGTTTCATACATTTCACATTTCCCCGTTCACCAAGATGGATCTTGCAATGGGCTGCAGCACTACGCTGCTTTGGGCAGAGATCAAGCTGGAGCAGTAAGTGTCAATTTGGCTCCAAGTCGCGTTCCCCAGGATGTGTACAGTGCTGTGGCTGTTCTGGTAGAGAGGCTGCGACAAAAAGACGCCGAGAATGGAGTTAAAGTAGCACAGGTGCTCGATGGATTCATTAAGCGAAAAGTTATCAAGCAAACTGTTATGACCACTGTGTACGGCGTGACACGGTATGGGGCCAGACTTCAGATTGCTAAACAACTCAAAGGTAAAAATTCGCCGTAAAAATTTACGAGGATTGGAATGAATACGCAATGCAAAGGTTTTCAATTAGCGCTTCTGTTACATTGTTCAAAGATATTAGTGGCTTTCCTAAAGAACATCTGTGGCCAGCATCTCTGTACTTGGTGGGGAAAACGTTCGACAGTTTACAGGAAATGTTTACATCCACCAAAGAGATACAAGTAATAAATATTTAGTTAATAAAGCTTCGATGAATATGAAAATGCACGAAATGAATGTACAACCATTTGTTGGTGACAATTTGTGTATTTTATGTTATAAATAACTACTGTTCTTGTGTAGGATTGGTTCACGGAGTGTGCGAGACAAATATCTCAAGTTTGTGGCCAAAATGTAGAATGGGTGACGCCGTTGGGTCTCCCAGTCGTACAGCCTTACTTTCGTTCGTCCAAGAAGCCCGTCGACGACAAACTGAAGTTACCCGAACATCATATTTTCGACATGTTTGAGTAAGTATAAGTAATGTCCGGTTGAGTTGTTTTTACTGCTGGATGCAGAGAAAGATACGTACAACAGCCACCTAATAAAATGTTTAGAATTTACGTACTCCAACATATTAACCGTTATTTATTTATGGCGACACTCGGGTGCAAGTAAAGTATAACCATAATTTTTGTGAGTGTAGACGTCCTAATGTGATGAAGCAAAAGAACGCTTTTCCTCCAAACTTTATCCATTCTTTGGATTCTACTCACATGATGCTCACCTCACTTCATTCGGAACGAAGTGGAATTACTTTTGTGTCTGTACACGACTGCTACTGGACGCATCCATGTTCTGTAGAGATTATGAATCGTGTAAGTTGTTGACGCCACATGATCATGAAAGGATCTCTCTTTTTCGTTCCAACTACGTGTACCTCATGTTTAATTGGGTGACACGAGTGTGCTGTATGTAGAATATTACACTTTTTATTGGATATCATACAGATTTGCCGGGAACAATTCGTCTCTCTTCATTCGCAGCCAATTCTTGAAGACTTGTCCCAGTACCTAGTGAATAAGTACAGCTATAAAGATTGGTGAGATTACAATACACCTTAATGGTCTGCAAATGGAGCAGTAGTCGTATAAATGCACTCCCATATAGTCCTGTGAGAATGTCTTACTCTACATTTTCTTTCCTTTCAGTGAAATCCTCGGAGAGGGATCAATCATTGGCATAACTAAGAATCGACTGAACAAAGTCCTAGCACAAGTACCAGAAAAGGGCACTTTTAACCTAAATAGTGTTTTGGATTCCATCTACTTCTTCAGTTGAAACGTCATTTGAATCGAGAAGAAACTCTCTTTCGCCGTAGGAGATTTGTATATGTGTAGACGGACACGCTTTTTCTTATAAACTCTTTTTGGCCCAGATGTAAATGGACCAATAGTCGCCCTATTAAAAGAATGTCAGTTTAGTCATGCACCGGCATTTACTTATAATATTACAATTATTGTTACCTATCTAACTTAGGATCACTATCAGTGTGTAAGTAGTTGAGTGTGATCAGTTCGATTAAGTGAGCCAGCAGAAAGCCCGTTGTAAGCATTTATATCTAATAAGTAGCAATTGGTACTACTTACGATACTTCTCAGTGCCCTTAAAGTACCATCATGTAACTTGAATGCCAGTAACGACTGAATGGACATTAAACGGAAATGCTGACTGAGTAATAAAATTCATACACAATTCCAGTCTTTTTATGCTTCGAGGTTCTTCACGCGTTAAATTGCATTATGGCTAGATCCGCATAGTAAGTGGTAATGTAATGGTTACAGTTACGGTAATGGAAAACTTCTTTTACTATTTTCTCTCTTTGATTCCGAGGCGTGAATTTTGTGCCGCTGTGACGTACTATAGTTAGCAGAGAGTGAAGAAATGTTTCAAGTGCGATAAACCGAAAGATCATTCACTTCTGCTGCTCTGACTGACGGAATAAAAATAATACTCACTTTCACTATCTCAGCTGTGTGGTGGGTGGTGGCGGTGAAGAGAAATCGCACACTTTCTAATAACAATGATAGCTAACAACTTATTCTCCTCCTTGAAATAGTACAAATGATATCTCAGTTCAGAAACCAGTTTAGCGGATAGAGAGACAAATGCATTTCCATCATCCGGCATCTTTGGATTTGTCTTTCTGGCGATAACAATACAGGTCTCTGGAATATCTAGACTTTTCGGTTTAAATCTGAATTGAATTTCGTTGAGGAGGACAGCGATCAATATTTTCCGAAAACAATGTATAGCACAAGACAACTGCATTTATTGACTTGTCCCAAAAGCAACCCACCGCCGCCAACAACAAAGCATTTACATACATACATACAGCGGGGAGCGAAACAATGCGTTCACGAGTAAATAATAGTACTACATGTAAAGTTTGGTAGGCAGATTTGTACAGATAGCACTTTGTCAGCATCAGCGGTGCACAATTCGCCCTGTCTAATTCCCCTTTCATGAATTCCAATTTTATTTGATGAAGAAATGGTGCAGTAGTGTGTTCTTCTGTAGTCACATGAAATGAATTAGTTGACCCAGTACAACACCACGTCCTTCTGTGTATTGTAGTGTACGCTCACATGTAATGTCGGTCGGTGGTCTGGCCCTGAATAATACCCAGAATGAATTAGACTACCGATTCAAGGATGTTTTGGTCGTGCACTGGGGCTCCCTTTGTTCTACCACAATGTTTTGTTTGCAATTCTTCTGTCGCTACCAAAATCGACAACAATAGCACGCAGCCTTATGCCCCGATGTCATTTTCTGCGTCACACACACACACACACATAAGCAGTACAGTCAAAATACCAAAATGTACCGCAGCGTGAATATTTTCCCGGGCTTTGAATTATTTGCCGGAGAGCTGTAATAAACTTTATTCCGTGTCTGTGAAAAGACGTGTCCGACTGAAAAGACTGCATTTATAGGTAGAATGTTTTTCGCGTCTTCAATTATTCAATTAGATTTCATGTAGTTTTGCAATTCTTTGATTTGTTGAATTATTTTGAACAAATAATTTACTGTGGTGTTGGCTTTACTATAATAATATAGTCTTGCCTCTGCGCTCATGGTACATTGACTGTTTTGTGTAAGCACTTGCCTCCTCCATTGAAGTGATGAATGAGTGAAAGTCTCCTTTCATCTAAACATTTGCTTACGTGGTGGAGTGAAGGAGCTATGGAATTCCCAAAGCAATTAATTCCTGCCAACTAATTTATTCCACGACTGGTTGTCACTTGAGATCTCAACATCAACTTTTAGAGTTTCTTGCACTTCACAAGCAATGCTGATTTGACTAACTCTCTGACTTTGACTCTGCGTGTGTGTGTGTGTGTACCTATGTCTATAATTATGTGTGTCTTTCTTCCTCTTTGCTCTTTTCCTTTACATTAATAATTGCGATTAATCATTGATGAAGTGGTAAATGCAGCGACTGAGTCCACATTCAGAGCGTAGCAACTACACAGATGAAAGAGTAAGGTGGCGACGCTTTGACGGAATTTTTAGGTCATTATTAATTGTGTTGCGGCAATGAATGTAACACCATGAATATCTTTACTTTTGTGCACACATGCAGTATGTACAGTCGCATATCAAAATTTACACAAACCAACGCAAGATACGCTTTAAGCTTTCTTCGCTGGGATGTTGTATGTTTTTGGAGACTTATAAATTTGTGTGGAGAAAGCTTTCTTCCCTATTGTTTTCTCTGTTGAACAAATATTTGAATTTGCTGCTTTCTCCTGCCTTTTGGAGTGGAACTGTGATAATAATGCACAAGGACGTGTACACTGATTTAGGTGAGCGGTTCAATGAACTTTGCCATGGGGGAAACATCAAAGGCTAATATTCATTACACGATGACCTCCAAATGCCCTTTTAAATGTGTGTATTGTACGCACTAAAATTCCAAACAAATTTATTTTTTTAAATGTAATTTTTATCGTCAAAACTGATTTAAAACCGAATCCCTTGATGCAAAATGTAATAAACATCATAATAGTTTTGAGTCCAAATGAATCAGTTTACAAGGATCCTGAACATGTTTCTTTGTAAGTATCACAGCTAAAGTTTGCTTGTAAAGTTGTGATTTGCTAGCCGAAATGCAACATTTATTACACGAGCAAGCTCTGTTTGATACGAATTAAATTATTCTAGGATGCTTATCAATTCAAATTAATATTAATGAGTTGATTCTCTGCGGTCTCCTTACTCTTAGTTAGAAAATTACAGATTCATTTTATTTGAAATCACTGCTGGCACACAACAAGACTCTTGTACTCTCATTCATTCATTTCAGTGAAAGTAACCCATTGAACTGCACACAGTCATCCATGGATAGATACTAGACAGGAGTTAAGTGAATATCATCGTATTATCTTAAATTACAAGTGGGTGGTGGTAGATTCTGCACTGTGCACATAACCATTACAAGAACAACAAACAACTCAACTATTTAGGTGGTAGCTACTACTTCTAATTACGCTGTACACACATTAATTACATCTTCTCATCCGATCCACAACAGCGTGTCATACTTTCATCATCAATTCTCATTACATATTATACTCTACACACTACTATATGTAATATACATATACCTAGGTACTACATCAGATCAGAGGCAACGTGTACTGCCTACACGCTCTCCTGCAGAGCAGCCAATTTCAATTCCTTACATATTCTATATATAATATGAAGATTCACACGCATTAGTTTAGTGGTACAATAATAATAATATCTCCGTGTACGCCCAAATCAAAGTTCAAATATAATTTACACCATAGACTTACTTACTGATAATATTTCGGAGACAATAATTTAGAAATCCTGCTGTGTATATGAATATTATTTAGTAGTGACTCAATTGTACTATTTGTGTTAACTTGTACAATAACAGTAATAGTAATGATTTAACATTTAATAATTGTTTCGCTCAAGTTGACTCAAGAGACTAAGCAAATTTCCCGTGGGGCTAACTACCAATTAAAATAGCAACACTTTAATATCCGCCGTAATTATACATTATATGTACGAGATACAAATTTAGGTAAAAACATGAACGCACTTAAATATATTGTAATTGTACGTACAATGTACAAGTACGTCCTCAATTGTACGCATACAGATTTTATATATTTAATTTCTCATGATTCCATACAGTACAATTGACAATTAGCAAGTATCAGCAACAATTCAGGAATTGTTGTAGAAATTGGGGGACGAAACAACATCTGCGTTATTAATCTCAAAGTACAAAGTACAAATACATATATGAAATTCATAGTGTTTAAAAGGACAAAGATATTTCCGAAGCTTTGTCAAAGGCGTGTGTTACAACATTAAAACTCTTCTGTGTATTTGAGTGCAACCAAAACTCATCAATCAATTCCGCTCCACCAACATTTAATTGTCGCTCCTTAATTCTTACTTTGATGTACAATAATAATATGGCCTGTGCATGCGATATGATTTAAAGTACTTACAATAATCACATAATATCCTCGACGACTACTTCATTAGGCTTCCGCTGCTACAATTACGATATTATTAATCCATATATAGGGGAATAATACTTTCACGTTCATCTTGTAAACAGTAGGATAGTAGACAAAGCCTTTTCAAGTATTTAGTAGTGGTAACAGCAACCCGCAAATATTATTATCCACTTTTACAGTGAGTACACATGGTACAATACACGTACTAAATCGTCCACTTATTCTAGGAATGTGCAGTACAGGATTATATAGTAAATAGTCACGATCTTTATACCTATATATATATATTGATATATGGGGAATGGCTCTATATCTACTACATACTAAGAATAAGTATATATTTAGGCTAGTCTCTACTGTACTATGTACTACAGATGCGGCATTCCTGAATGTTTTCTACTGGAGAAAGGATTGCGTTCACACTCACTGCACTTACACTGATTTTTTACAATGGATATATTTAGTTGGTAATAAGTAAGGGGATTCTTTTGAAATGAGAATCCAAGAAATAAATGTTATACTTTATTTTGATTAAATAATCCCTTGGATGCATACAAAAAATACCTTTACCCCTCACATCTTCTCAGTACTTATACTTACATATATATAATGAATGATAGAATCTCTATAATGCACAGAGCACATAGTACAGTATGCATACTCTTATGTGTATATAGAGATGATGCAAAACGGACAAAATCTTCTCTCCTTCACCCACTACTGTTTCCTTTTTTAGAAAACTTTTCCCCTAGTAGTACTTTTTTCTTTTCTTATTTAAGTAGTAGGTACTTTTCATTGAAACGTATAACTTGAGTGATTGTTTAGTTCTTTGTAGTGTCATTAGTTTCTGTGGCGCGATTCTAGCTATTTTTAACGTCTACAATTATACAGGGATCCACTGCTAGCACCTACTTAATAATACACACAATAAATACACGGATTCTAATGATTGCTAGCACTTGGATGATGTCTGACTCTTTGTATGGTAGAGTTCAACGTACGCATTTTGGGGATAATTTTTTTTGCTAGCAGATAAAGTCATTACTTACAATTTGTGTCCAGGCGGAGTCCATCATAAAAATCTTGAAGGAATATTGTTGTTTGTATGTGTTCACATTGAAATTTGACTGAAGGGATGGATGGGTGGGTGTGTGTTTGGAGTGGGAGGAGGACTTGTCTATTCTTTTATCTACAAAGGTATTTTCTGCAGGTCCATAGTTAAAGGTAAGGATCAAGAAGATGTATACCTCACCCCTATAAACACACTTTACACACCATGTACGATTTTTTAGAGTAGACTGAACGCACTGAACGGCGTCTTCTTCATCTTCTGGCGAACTTTTCCAGTGGTCGAGTCGAGTGTCGAGTCTGCGGTCGCTGTTGTAGTACGTTTATTAGTATTTTATATTAGAGTATAAAATGTGGGCAATAAATTGTCTCTGCCGGTACGATTACGTTCCCTCATAAGTAAGTTAAAGTTTTGTATTGTATCATATTGTTCAGTATTTTATTTATGTTGTCGGTATAATATTTAATATTATTTTTGGAGGATATTTCTTAAAGTTTTGGCAAAGAGTCGTTGTTCGAATGACCATGGCTGTGACCGTGGCTGTGACTATGACTATGTCCATGAGTATGTCCATGACTATGACTATGAGGATATCGGGTCGCGGGGACTAGACTGTGGCTGATGCTGCCCGTGGAAGTTGCAGTGTTGCTCTCCTCGGCTCCGCCCTGCCCCGCAATGGTCAGTCGAGCTTTTACTTTCATCGCTTCTTGTAAAGATATCTATAAAGTTATCATAAAACACGACAAAAAGTCACAAAAACCCCGACCATTCACTGGGAAATAAAATAAATACATGAGAGGAAAGAATAATACGCAATGGGCACGCACACACATACACAGTACACGCAATCCACAAACGACTCTCCAAATATCACTCTCACCACCAACTTCCTCTCTAATGTTCTACTTATAAGTAGCCGTTGAAACCAAAGGAAAAATCATTGTGGTCGTCGCCTCGTTTCACAAAGCTTTCAGCTTCTGTTTCTCTACATATTGTATTGTTATGCCGTGCCTGAGCACAGCCTTTCACAGAAAATAAAACTAAAGACGGAAAAAGAACACACAGCAATAAAATCCTCGTGTTTTCTGCAAAGAGAAATGAGAGTATTATCGTCTTCCCTGCTAACTCTCTCTTTCTCCCTGCTTTCACTCGGTGCACTGTGTGCACAGAGCAATTCCATAATATGTACTACCAGTAACCAGTAGCTGTATTGCATATATGTTGTAGTACGTGGCACAAGAACTAATTGCGAGCATTGTAGAGAGAGAGAGCACCGTTGTCATTCTGTGTGTGACCGTGACTCGTTCTCTCTCGGATGTAATACAACGTTCCCTTTAAGTGTCTCAGGAAATAAGACAACGACCACATACAATACATTAGAGAAATTCGTTAAAAAGAAATGTGTAGCTTTAAGCAAAACATTTTCTTTCTGCCAACTTGCACACTCACTCATTCACTCACTCACTTATTCTCCACCTTTTCCTTTGTGTGAGTGTGTGCAGCGATATATTTATTCCAAAAGCATTGAATGTGTAGAGAGCGTCAGTGAAGAAAAAAAACTGGGGGGAAATAAAGTGGTAGAGAAAGTACCTGTGACTTCCTGGCTTCCTTCCTTGAGTTATAGCAGAACTCAATAAGAGCCACAATGAGTGCAAGTACGAGGCCTGCAATGAGGATATAAAAAATTCCTGCCAAACTACTGAGTGAAAGCTCGTCGTCGGATTCGGCTGTGTCTTTCTCAGACACTGGACACTCGCTCCGATCCACCCACCATTTATTCTGAAGCTGCATGAGAGTCCCACTCTCCTTCATACTTAGCACAGCCAGGTTGATTTGGTGTCTGCAATAATATAAATTGAATCGATCAAAACATTTTCTTACTCCCCAAAACTCCGATTACAACTGTGACAGTGCTAGTTTGCTGTGAGAGAGCCATTCTCAACTAAAGTTACTATAACTTTTGCACACACAGCTTGGCTCCCACATAGACAAACAAGTACTTAATACAAATATTACTTATGATAAACCTAAAAACAAATACAAAGTTATAAATGAGTAACTTGGATTGTTTATATGTTGGAAGGTGACTGGTGGAGAGGAGGGGGAAAGGAGCATACGACAACAGCAGCACCAGAAACCCTACTCAAGTCACTCACCGGTAATTCCCTGTTGGCTAATCCTCATTTAATTGAAAAGCATTAAAATTTAATGCTCGCCAATTTAAGCCGAGTCTAAGCCATAACCATACATATATAGATAGAAAGCTACTACAAGTCTACCATACGTAAGTATTTATAGAAAGCTGGGGAAAACTCAACCTGACCCGAACATTACATTTTGGGTATATATCGGCTGTAGCATATTCGTACAAGCGCAACAAACGGTTCAGTAATAGGGAATTGCCTATAAGACTTAAATCCTTAAGCTAAAATGGTGAGATGAGGGAAACAGAGGGAAAGAGAGAGAAAGAGAGAGAGAAGTCTGACTTTAAAGGCGAGCCGAGCGGTGTGGCCACTCCGAATCCTGCAAAAAAGCACACGGTTCTATAAATTTCACATATTCTATTCCGATACTCCAAAATACATACAATACTTGCCTTTGGCATCCAAATTCCTCCCGACTTTCATTGTATCACATGGTTTTCTCTCGTTCGTGTAATCATTTTTTGGGGACTCTATCAACAAGGCGTACTTCCCTGTGTAAACATTATATTAGTCCGTTACACACATAACATACACTTAATACCAATGATAAATATATTCCTTATTTTGCAACTCTGTTCGTTCGCCTGCTTGCAGATAGATACACCAGATCAGAATTATGTGTTCACGAGAAAGAACTCATCACTCCGCCTCCTACTCGACAGAACATCACAAGATTGTGTTTCTTGGAGACGCTAGTTCAGAGCTCTGTCATCTTACTTTGTGCGTATTTATATAAACATTCCTCTTAATGAGGTGCGGAAATATGATAAAATGAACGGGGAGTGAGAGAGCACAAGCGCCACTCGCCGCTCTGTGTACAGATTTAATATGCGTGCGTATCTCTCCCTGCCTCTCACCGTATAAATAAGCCTTGATCGTGTCATGTATACATAATATTATATACAGTGCTAAGTGTGTGGCTGGGTTAGTAGGTGCATTTCATCGTGGTGTGGTGGTGGTGGTGGGCTGACCTGCTTGTAGTAGTGCACTCTGAATGAGTAGTAGGCCAAAGTAACCCAACCACATCCACCATCCAGCCTGAAACTTTTTGCAGCACTCAATTTCCGCACATTAATATTAATGAGGATATAGGAAGAGTTCTTTAATCTTCACATATATTTCATCGTGCCATAATAAAATGTATATTCCTATATTTATACAGTCGTATATAGTTAGTCTACTCTCCATAGGAGTATAAATAGAGCAAGTAGGGATGTACAATCTCATTTTGGCAAATAAAATATAGATATAACGAATGAAATCATCTCACCCTTTTTGTCGCGTACACGCTTAATTCCATCGTCATAAGTATTGACAAAAACATGTTTGCGAGCGTTCATGAAATCCCACATTTTTGAATAGGCTTGCATCTGGGAGCGCTAAAAAGCAAAGCAAAAAATCAAATCACACCACACTATCCTCCATGTTAAAATCACAAGAATCAATAAAGTCCGGAAATGAAGTGGAATGGAACGAATGAGTGGTTTAAAAAGAAATCGTCGCAAAAGAATTACTACTAACGCGAAAGAAATTCATAGTGGATCCGCGGGAAAGCGTTCCATATTCCACGTCCGTTTGTGCAGCCAGATCTTCGGCGGAATTTATCGGCGTTACCATACGATTGACTGTTCTGACGGCAGCAAAATTAGCAGTGTACGAGGAGATTAGAATCAGCGTGAAAAACCACCAGACGCTGCCAACGATTCGTCCAGCTGTGGATCTACTCACAAAGTTAAACACAAACAAATTCCACGAATTACATCAAAGAGAATCTCTATACACACATAACCTCATTCTATTTACTATACACTCACTGTATATATTTATATCATGTGGACACACTCACTCTACCGAGAAATTTATTACAATATTCTCTGTAAGTAATAGAAATAAATAGAAATCCCTCCGCTTTTTCACAATTACATAAAAACAGGAAGGGAAGAAGTAGGGGAGATTACCGCTGCTACCACTAGAACATGCGTCAAGTGGTAAATTGTACCTTGGTGAAATTTCACTTCCTTGCTGAACAAGCGCTGCCAGAGAAAACCACATTGGGTCATTGGAAACGGAGACATGATTGATGAGACCATTTGTTTCCAGTTTCCACTCATTACTGCAAATGTAAAAGATTAGAATTATTTTAGATCAGCTCCCATTGAAAACAAAACAAATTGCCCAACCGTAATTCTTTTGGTATATAAATAAGTACGCAAGTAAAAGTTTTATACTTACGGGTTGAATCGGGAGACCAGGAACAGCACTATACTCACCTAATACATATAATATAACAGCTCATTCATCAATTTACACGGGCTAATTCATTACAATCAACTGCTGGCCGACCAGTGGACGAAATCCCCAAGAAATACAATTACACAATTCCTCTCTTCTCTCTCGCTCTCACAGTGAGAGAGAAAAGCAAGAGAATGTTGGCGTAAAGGTGAAAGTGAATCTAAGAAGGAAGCCTACAGACGAATGGCTACAATACATTCTACTATTAGAGAGATAGTTTTTTCGCTCCTTACCCCAATGTAAGCAAAGAAGACGCAAAGCCAAATCTCAGCGGAGAGCGGACTCATAAAACTTAATACATTCGGCTCTGGCTTCGTTGGTTTATACACCATAATGCTAATGCCCAGGGACATGAATGGCTTGGAAAATTCTATCACACGCTCTCGTTCCGAACTTATCGTCAGTGCTGATATGCTGATATCTGCCTCCTTTTGAACAAACACACAGAAAACATACAATTATAGTAAGTATATACATCTTGTAAGTGCTGTGATGTTTACCATTGTCAGCGAGGGCACACACTACCACTGTGAATAAATATACACAGCGTACTACATTTGCCAACACGAGTTACGACATTGAAACAATCGTGCTGGCAATTTTTCTAAATACATAAATTAAGGGGAGACAGTGAAATGGGTGTAAGAAAAAGGGTTCAATGTTACGACGACTACTACTTACTACTATGTACATTCTTATTTGTAGTAGTAAGTGAGCATGAACGCACATAGACACAGAGACAATGAATAGTTGCGATAGGATGTAGGATGTAGGAAGAGAGAGAGAGAGAGAGAGAGAGAAAGGATAAAGTATATTTAGTCTGTGGAATGGATATACAGAGAATCGTATTAGTCGTAAGTATGTACAAGAATACAGATCACAGATAAATGAGATGAGAGTGAAAAAGGAGTGGAGCGGATGAGAGAGTGGAGAGTGGATTTGTTTGCTCAACGACTTAAAACAAAACTAAAACTTACTCTTCGAACGAGTTCTCCTACCTAGAAATACAAAAAACATTTAGTTTAGTTTCTACACTTTTGCCATTTTAAAGCATAAATACATTTGGGAAAAAGCTAATATTAAATAGGTTTTTCACTCGCCATCCCATCCCACCCACCAGGGGCATTAGCGTTCTCAGTCCCGTAGCCTCCATCACGAACAAGAACTATCTCATCTGAAACGAAACAGTATCACATTAGTTCACATGCTCATATCGACGACCTCCACTACTGACGACTACTCTCTGTCTGCAGAACAGCTACTATATACTTATATTACTTACTATTACTATTACATAATATACGTAAAATGTAGTACACAGAGATTACAGAGCAAGCAGCCGACAAGACAAGCTACTCTCCATCCTCCTCCACAATGCACAAGGAGAAGAACTCTTTTCCCTTCCTCTTTCTTTTTCGTGAGCCGATTCTTCTTCACAGACCTTTCCTTCAATCCTCCAGTCATTTTCATTGTTCAGCACCCACCATTAAATCTACTACACTACACTAACCTTTTCTTCCCTATTATCCTCGTTCCACATTCAATGTGCGTCTCCTCTCTTTTAATACCCATTTCCCTTACTAGTGTGCTATGCACTAAGTTTCTATCACTTTCTTCTATGTATTATTTTAACCGGTTCAATCCTCCCCCATCTCAACACTATGTCTTCTTGTGTGGTACAGACAATCTTAAAAAATTCCTCCTAGTCAGGCAAAGTCCGATGCAACCATTTTTATAAAAACTACACATGCAACGCAATCATAGAGAAAATCTGTTGTACTGGTTTGCATTGACTCTTCTTATTTCTCACTCTCTGTACACATTTATCTATGATTATCAAATTTTGCTCAATGTGTTTAAAATGTGGTTCGTAATTTAAATTCCCTGGATAAAATAGAAACACAACAAGCAATGACATCTTATCTAGTACTAAGCTACCTATAGTTTGCCATCTTCCAGCTCAACTTCTAAATTGGATTCTGGAGAGAACGTGAGTTGTAGGACGACAGTACAGTACACTGTGTGGCATGTATGTAGTACAGGTTTAGTTGGTTGGTGTGTAGTAGTAAAATGTTAGTAAAATGAACTTACAAGTGATCCCCAAAATTTCTGCTAATTTGTCAGCCAGGTCTTTGCAAAATCCAATGTACCTGTCATTGCCGGTGAGCACTTCTCCATTTTCAGGGAACTTTTTCATTATATAAGGCTCCTCCTGCAAAATCCAAGTGAATACAACAAAACAAAACAGCCATCAGAGATTTTAATTAAAACCAGACAGATAGAGTATGGACTGTGTTAGTAGCAGTCTACTCTCTGTAGGTAGTAGTGGGTAGTCGTAGTGGCGTGAGCTAAATAAATAAACAAGTCACACACAGTGCAACACTAGTATGTAGTCTACTAGTACATGGTATAATATTATAGAATCAGACGCGCTTTCTCTCTTCCATTCATTTATATAAAGTAAATAAATATATACGTAGGCCAACGAAGAAGAAATGAGTACCTACACTCGCAGTCCGGCTTCTCTCTCTGTGTAAGTAAGTACAACTAGTGCTAACGAACGAACAAGTGACTTTTGGCCGCCCGCTGTTCACAGTCACAGTCTGCTTTCTTCATTTGTTGGTTGTACATACTGGCAGAGACTGGAGACTGACACACACGAACGGAGAAAGTAGTAGGCACGATTTACATGCAAAACTGTGTAGTACCAAAAACCAAGTTCTGTACGTACTAGTACGATTACCTACTTACTACATGCAGCGTGCACAACGCTCTTGTCAACTTTATAGCCCTTGGCTTAGTAGTCGTCCTGTGCAAAAGTCCTCTCCACGTAATATTACTATGTGGAGCAATGATATGATTGTGTGTGCAGGCAGAGGGAGACCTCTTAATGAGTTTGTGGAGAGAAGAGAGCACAGGACGAAATGTTGAACTCGACTGGCTTCTCACTTATTGTTAGATAGTTACTAGTTTCTCTCTGCTTTTGATTAACTGGAAAGTTTTGTGGATTTCTTACGAGAATTGTATTATAAATAAATTACATACCAATATAGTTGTAACAATATAGGTGCGGTTTTTCTGAATCGAGGAAAACGTGGGCGGGCGGACGTATTTTGCCGGAATGGCTAAAAAGCCATTTCTGTCATTCCATTCTCCAATCTGGGCAAAATTACACAAGTTTTTACATATAACAAATCTGCCTGGCTTTAGTTTCCACAATCATGATTAATGTACGCATCAAAGACAATGGAGAAAGTTGGAGTACTAGAGTCCATTCTACTAATTATAGAAAGCACAGCTTCTCCAATTAAACCTCTTTTCTCTGTTTAATCCATGGACTTGTAATCCAAAACAAAGTAATACTGTTTTCAATGTAATTGTATTGTGTGACATTACTCACAAAACTCACAATACTTTTCGCGTAGGTAATTTTAAATGATCACACGTGGGAGTGTGTGTGAATAGTGAAAGTGGTTGAAAATAGACGACCGAGTGTGAAAGAACTCATAAGTCTCACAGCGAAAGAAGTCATAATGCACAGTTAATAGTAGTGAGAGTCTTTGATCTGCTTTCCATTTATCCGTTTTCTACCATCACTTAGAACTACGTTCGTAATAATAACTGTAAGATCTCGTTGTTAGCATATTGGTGGTGAGTATTTTTAGTATGTTAAATATTTTACATTCCTCGGATGCATTCACACTGTGAAAGTAGGCACACATGCAGAATATAAACTAATCCCTTTAGCACATCGGTATAGCGATGTCACATGGTCTAAATAGCTTAAAAACTATGTACGTATGTATACTGACTGTGCACAGACGAAATATGTAAAGAAGATCTATTTGGATCACTCACTCCAGTACAGCGTGAGCAACTCCTACCCAAATCTGTAAATACACTGTACTAATGCTTGTGTCATGCCACCATATCACATTATATTTTACAGTGCCTGTCACTATAAAACGTAATGTCCTCCCACGAAAGGAATTCATTCTGAATGTCTATCTCTTAACAGTACAGCATGCAGGATTCCTCACAGTAGGGTAGCAGCAAGCGAAGGGGGAAGAGCCAAAGCCCTAAAATCAAATCTTCATACTATATACAGTATACAGATACTGGTAGTGGAGAAATGTAGCTGAACATTTCTGCCAACTTTCACTGGCTTTGAATTTTCGGCAGATATTACATGTGGGAAAAATTAGCGACCGTCTACATTAGGTGCTTCCCGAATAAATCTGCAGGCCTTCCCCTATGAAAGGGAATACCCACACACACAGGACATTTCAAAGGCCATAACCGAATATTATAATAGCACAGCGATATATTTATACATCCTAGGAAAAAATGATATAAATTGTCACTACAATACGGATGATAGCTGAGAGAGAGCAGCGTCAACGAGCAGAATAAAGAGGAAAGAGAGATTGAGTCGATTTGACTTGTATTAAGTTACAAACTTAGCTCTCTGTGTACATAATGCGGGGGGAAGAGTGAAAGGGAAAAACGAAGATTAGTTGCGATGGGAAGGAAAGCATCAGAGAAAACTGGAGCAGTCACAAACTGACTTGTGTGTGTGAGAGTGTGTGTGCTGGACGCTGTTGTTGTTGTTGTATATATCCCTCTCTACTGTAAATACTTACTTCTGCTCTACTTATATGTGCTATATGTCAGTAATGCTGTAGTAGAGTATATGAGCTCGTCGCGCCAACCAAAAAGCAACAAAGAAAAATGACTGAGTAAGATGAGACTCGGGGAAGAGAAAAGGCTACGCTGGCTAAGGAGAACGGATGGATGGATGACATGATATGAAATGATATCATGTGTCGCGTTTCTCCTCCACTGTAAGTCACATACACATACGTACACAGTAACACACACACACACAGAGAAAGCACAAAGAAAGAGCAAAGCTATCACTGCCACCTTTATATAATAAAATATAGTGTGTGTGTGTATGTGTACGGCTCCCTAAGTATCTTTACTTTTACTTCCTTCGTTTCTCTCTCTCTCTCCTTTCTCATCTCATCTTGTGTGACATTCTATGATCTGCTTCGTGTACACGTACTGGAAGATGATACAATATAGAAAATCGATGACATTACGTGTACTGGCGGTAGGCAGTAGTTGTATCTATTTTGTGACTGTGTATGGCCACATTGCCACCTTCTCGCTGTGCACATTGCGTGTGAATGTGAGTGATTCTGTTGTGATAGCAAGCAGTTACCAGGAGATAGGCATTCTGTAGGCTATATTCATCATGAAGAAATTGACGACGTAGCGCTGATGATGATAGGATTGGATAGTGGAACTGGTGTGCGCTGTGCTGTGCACGCCGAGCAGGATGTGATGTTATGAGATACTGTAACCGTATCGCTACATAATAACAAAGCACAAGCAACCTCTGTCTATGTCTCCTTCTCTCTCTGACTGGAACGAAACTGAACTCACACACAATGGCTGTATCTTTGTCATCTCAACTCTGTATTGAATCGAACTGTTTACAGGACACCCTAACTATCTTCACAATAAAATAAAGCGCTTCAAATCATATATGTTTTATATATAATAATATATGACTACTTTACTAGTAGAAATGTTTGTGGTATCTTTCAAATGTTATCGTGCTGTTACAAACAAGCACCACTGTTAGATAATTTCGGATAGAATAGTCTGTGGCAGAAGAGATGAAAGCGCCTACCATTTCGAATTTCTCTGATGTGATCAGCAAAATATTTATACTCGTTGTACTAAAATTACCTAAGGAATTCATTGCTAATAGAAAATTCTGAAGAAAATTGCTACATCAATGATAGTAAAAAGCTTACACAGCAATACGGTAGACTCGTGACGCAAACTACCACTATGCCACTGTATACAACCAACTTATCACTACTTATCGCACAGAAGCATCTGTCTTCAACTTCAGGCCAATATGGAAATAAATGCAGGAGCAGGATAATACAAAGTAATAAATGCATGAGCCAGATAATACAAAGTAAATATACTACTGTCATATAAAAGGCATTGTGGAAACAATGTTTACATGCCTATATGCATATATACTATATGACATATATATGCAGACATATTCTTTCTATTTAGTTTCTACCTCTATATAACTACGTACTTTTATACAAGCAGGGTTTATATTATTATGCAAGGGCTATAAGAGTAGCTACTTTGTTAAGGAGGGATATCAGAGTACGTGCCGCGTGTTTGTTGCTGGTTGGTTGGTAGCAGTGGTACAGTGTTGAAGGTAGACGAGGCGGGTAGTAGTTGTCATCACTCCATTGAGCCAGTACGAGCCACAGCTTCATGACAAATTACCCAATAAATTCTCATCCACTTTTGCTTCTTTATTATGCTTTTACTGTGTGAGCTCATGAACCATCACATGCACATCAGACAAAACACGAACAAACTGCCATGCCAAGTCAAAGGAAACCATGCCACGACAGCCTTCTTCTTTCTTTCCTTTCTCTCTCTCTGCTCACTCTCACTCTCTGCCGCTCTACATCCCCAATGCCTGTTCCACATAAACGCAGCACAGGAGTATACAACCATCGTGGTGCAACCAGATAGACATGCTAAAATATGTAGGCTGGAGATGGAGGGCGTCATGTATGATTACTTATATAAAAGTAAGTGATATATACACTATGTATATAGGTTGTATAGCTACTGCATGAGACACTATCGCCTAGTGGCGCGCTGTCTCGTCTCTTCTCCTCATCTTTCCACACACAGAGAGAGAGAGAGACTAATGGTTATTCATACAAAGAACGTAACGGTACTTACTGCACAGTTGAACTTACTTTGACTTGAATTTACTACTATATGATTAGCCGACGGTGGCTTAGATTACAAAATAGCTACTAACCAGAGAGAGAAAGAGAGAAAGACGTCATGACATTTCTCCTCTACTCTATATTAACCACTGTATTCTGGATGAAGCAAGTCCCAGTTTCATGTTCTCCAGTCATATTTTCTCTTTAACTAAAGGGAAATCTGTAGCCTCCAAGTAGAAAGAGGCTATAAATTAGGTCGTGTAGTATGATCTGCGCGTACAATTATTGCTCTCAGAGTCAAAGACAAAAACATAAAGCCACCTAGTAACATATTTACTAAATGTATATAGCTGTGTGTTTTATATTATATGTTGTATGGTACACAAGAACTTGATTAATTTAATGTGCTTGGTTCTATTGAAGATATTTGGGGTGTGTGTGTGTGTGTTGTGTGTGTTATGTGTACTGGTGGACAAGGTAAAGGAATAATTAGAGAGGGGAGTAATCCCATCCGGCATGGGACGTGTTCGCTAATTTCATCTCCCTTTCGCACAAAATTCTCTCAAAGAGGAAAGAAGGTTATGCGTATGTAGTTATTAGTTACTGACTCGTTAGAGTAAATAATAAATTAGTTTTTATCCAGCCTACCTTCACTTTGGAACTGTGTATCGTCATCTCCATTACGTCAAGGCTGTAGTTGTGCCGCCGCCCATCTTCAGTGAATCTGATATCGCCTGTCAACCCTTCAATCTCCACCTTTGTTAAACACAGAAAAT
Source organism: Plutomurus gul (assembly GCA_019776185.1). Taxonomy (NCBI): domain Eukaryota; kingdom Metazoa; phylum Arthropoda; class Collembola; order Entomobryomorpha; family Tomoceridae; genus Plutomurus; species Plutomurus gul. Next base: position 31,555 of record JABASC010000295.1, read on the forward strand.
ACATACAGTTACAACATCATATTTTACGAGCTCCACACACACAACACGATCATCGGGTTAAAACTGAAGGACACGGGCGAGGACACGGAAGGACAGTCCATTAGATATAGTTGATTGCATTTCGCACAGCAATTAGTACGCGAACCAGAAACATATTCATTAGTGCTGGAAACATCCTGTGTTCTTTTAGTTTGCTAGCATGTATAATTTTCATCGTTATTATTGTTTTACTATTGAAAACAGTCGTTAACATTTTTCGATGTAAATATCACACTACATTCTCTTACAGTGATAAATCCTTGTAGATGTACATTATGATTAAACTTTAGGAGCATTATTAATTGAAAGAGTAATTACATTTCATCCGTAACTCTCTTAATTACGTTCATCGGACTGCAACCTTCAATTCAAAAAGTGGGTCATTAATGGAAAATGATAAAATGTCGCAGTGTCAATATGACAAAATAATGTTGACATGACATTCTGTCTTTCTCTGCAGGGTGTCTCATTTGATTCAAAAAATGTTACATAAATCTTTAACTAATTGTTAGTCAATCAACCTCCTTCATAAATTCAATGCAAATCCGTGTTCGCATTGTGATTTCTAAATCATGTGGTTAATCTGGTTAAATAGTTTTCCAATTTGAAAGGAAATTAATCCTGCTTGTGAAAAAGCAGGCACTGATTGATTGACAGCGATTACATGGAAAAACATGCACCAAATTCTATTAATAAATATTAATGGGGACTGAATAATGGGAGAAGGTGAATGAATGAGTCTTCTAGAGTTGCGTGTACATGACTGATGTGTCCTACTTTGGACATATCAATGAGATTCGTGTGTAAATATTCATGGCCGGCCCAGTGCACGTCCTTCGCACTTGATTCTCTGGTGTTGTAGTAAAGGAGGACGGATGGTAAAGAAATGCCAGAGACGGAGAAAGCTCTCACAAACAGTGCAGAGCACAGGATTTCTCTGTGGGAACAATCAACAAGTTGAGTTGACTCCACCTCCTCTTTTTCTTTCAATCTCCCCTCCGCTCCTCACTAAATAACATACAACTATAGCGTGCATAAAATAGCACTGGCTCATCTACTATATACACGATGTGCATGCAGTCGAGTAGTTACTTAGTTATAGAGAGAGCGGAGGACGTGGTATTCAGAATCTCCGAACATTTCTCCATAATGCATTTGTGGGTTATGTTGATGGAGAATCTTGCAGACAATCTACGACTACAAACACAGTCGTAAGCAGTAACGAGAGAGAGAGCAGAATGCAATCCTTAGATTAGTCATCATTACCCGCAAAGAAAGAGTCACGATCAACTTGAACTTGGAAATTGCGCTAAGAGCTCTTTCCCACACTTTGGCCACCACTCCACTTGGAAATCCTCTCAAGCATCCTCTCCACTTTTTTCTTCTCTCTCTCTCTCTTCACATCCCTAATTAATGAATTTCTTTTCTCCTATATAAATTCCACAAGGCCACACTGTAGCTAGTACACATATGTAATAGGTGCTCCACGCTATTAATACTACTGCTACGACCACTATCTACTCCATTAAGGTTAAATATCTCGGAGAATTATGGCGAAGAAAGTTACTTCCGAGTCGTAAACTTTCAATGAGTACATGAGGGGCACGACTGCACGTAAACTAGAGAATGCGGACAGCCCATTTGGTAAATAACTTTGAGAATTATTACTACTACTAATCTCTCTACAAAATGCAGTCTTAACGAAATAGTTCGATAATGGAATGCAATGCAGACAAAGAGAGGGGTGCGTTATTCTAGTACTACGACGACTGCACAATCTATACAATCTATTAGCCCACCAGAAGACGACCACGAACAATGGAGGAGCCACATGGAGCTGCAGTCTGTATTATTTTAGATGTACCTTGACATGCTTTCTTTATAAATAGAAATACGAATTCCTTGTTTTTACTACGAGTAGTAGAGTGGGAACGTCAAAAAGAATTCAACGAGAAAACGAAAACAGCCACAGGCAATCTCAGACAATTTCTCTGGAATCCTACCTTGTACACTACAAGAACATCGACTATATAAGAGATATGTGCCTACCTAATGTAACAACAATACACGAACACATTGCTCACCTACAGACTGAGAAAATTTCACGAGAGCAGATAGTGAGAGAAAGAGAGAGACAAACCAAGACAACCTACTACCAACACATGAACAAACTACGGGTTCAATGCTACTATGATGTCATATTAAATACAGCCTATATCAATACCAGCGTAGAAAAGGAGTCCTATCTGCACAAGATGGAAAACTGTTTCAGAAGAAGAAGAAGAAAGTCTGCAGCCAATCTTTCCATTAGAAAATATTCGCTGCAACGATGTAGTGTAGTGTTGTAGTAGTGGCAGCAGCAGCAGCGGAGGCACAGTGCAGATAAAGCACCACCGAAATAGATAGAACACAGTTCTGCGTGAGTGTGTGTCAGTGTTAAGCCAATGGGAAGCCATTTAAACAGAAGCAAGACAACTCCGGCACGACGGAGATGAGAAAGTCCTGATAAGGATATCCGCTGAAGCCTGACTGGCCTGAATTTTCTCCAAGAATAGAACAGTGTAGCTGTGCGAAAGAGAGAGAGAGAGAGAGAGCATGAGGAGTGCTCAGCCCACCATCATCAACCAACAACAACTACATAATCATTCCACTCGCTCTCTCCTTCTCTCTCGCCGAAAAACTCTATCCACTGCGCCCATGGTCCTTATAAACAAGAGGAAACTCTGCGCTCAATGACGTAATGCTCACTACGTACATTCAACTAACCATTTCCACTACCTACGAACGAGTATCTGTCTCCGGGTACCTTAATGTCTCCCACATAATGTGCTTCGTTCGACTACAACGGAACAGTCGCTCTGTGCTCCCTTGTTCCCTATCTTCTTCTGTCTGTGTCTATGCTTCTGTGTGTGTGTGTGTGCATGTATGAGTGTGCGAGGACACAAAATAGAAAACGACATTGGCTTACAAAATATAACTTGCAGCCAGGCTCGTAGTCCACACTCACTTGGATTTCTCTAGAGAAAGCAGAAAGAAATTATTACTTACATCTAATGTTTTATCTCGTCCATGCTCCTCACTCACAGCTCTACTGAAAATAACACGCCACCTTCTACACACACACACACACACACACACAATGTATTCCATGTGTGAGCTGTAGAGAAATGCAATTTCCCACTCAACTACTAAATACACTTGTATATTATATTAAGTTTCCACTATACTAGGTGTGAATTAATTACGGAAGTAATAACATCTCTGTGTGTAGCTCTGTATTAAGAGGGTCCATTTACACGCACACGACCACCAGCATCTCTAACGGAAGGCTGGTAAATCGAGTGCAGTCATTGAAGATGTTGTGGGAGTGTGAGAGCGTACTAAATCCATCATGCCGAGTCATAAATAGGAGAAACGTCTCCTCACTCTTTGCTCTCCTTTCTCCTTATTACACAGAGTATATAGGCTTGCAACAAGCAACACAGTTTTGTCACATGGACGAGAGCGAACTAATGAAAAGCCAACTAAGGCTTGTTACATCGACAAGGGAATATCTCTCGCTTACTGCACACAACATCACAGTCACACATACAAACAACTACTTATTACAATGCACGCTCGTGTTCGTACCACCCACTATATACTGTATCTTGTATCCTGTAAGTACTTATGCCGAGTTGACAGTAATCAGATATGGAGCAGAGCACGAAGAGGGAATGACATTGTTCCGTTGACTTCACTTAGTGGAAGTTCTAATAAAAAACAAGGGGTGATCTTTAGTCGACGACAACGACGACGACGAGTCTTAGCGTAATACAATGATCATCATCTGTCCTCTTCAGGAGACAAGCCACCACCACCATACAATATATATATTCTCTCTGTGTGTGTCTCACTTGTACGCCCACTGTTTTTATTCAACCGAATTAGACGCTTTATCTCGTGTACGTGTGTAACTACTAGCTAGCCAAGTTCTCGTCTCTCTGCCGATTAGATTGAATTGACTTTCGCAATATGTATTAGTTAGCTTCTTCCTTTCTCCATGCCTAATGCCTAGCAAACTTAATAACGAGTATAGAAAAGTTCAATTTGCTTTATGTGTCTTTAGCTGAAAATGAAGTCTCACTTGATTTCTTGGTACGTAGATAGTTTTTTTCTTGTTGTAGGGAATATTGGAAGAAGACGCATTGGAAGACATTACTAATATAGAGAATGAGAAGATATCACGTGTTAACGCTATTGTCCCTTATGAACAATGTGCCACAATCTTCTTATACAACAACGTTACTTGGCTACGAACCATTATTGTATCTCTTACTATGGCTGCTCTAATTCTATAAGCTTCCCTGTTCGCATAAAGTCTATTCTTGTGTTGCTCTCTCCGTCTCCTAGTAGTTCCCTATAGCTATGTTCTTTATTTGGCTGGTTGGTTGCGCTTAAGTTGTTGAGAGGCTATCTATCTTCTCGCTCTCTCTCTCTCTCACTCTAGTACTATCTTTCCTTTTCCTTGACTTTCACTACGGCAGCAGAGTTCAATTTTAGATGGGGATAGTCCGATAGTCATGCACTGCATGGTGAGTGCAGAGTCACACTATCTTTACAATATTATGTATACAATAGTAGTATCTATATTGCATGGTGGTAAAGTGAACAGCAGAGTCACTAGAAAAGCAGTAGTAGTTTGTTTTCTGGCTGGTAATGAGATGCTAGGGCGTTAGTTATGTGAGCACTTTTTTTCGAAATCTAACAAATACTGAATTAACTTATGGACTTATTTCATTGTTGTTGGTTCAGTGTTCCGGAGAGAAAGTAAACAAAGCTGAGCCAGGGAAAAGTGCTGATCAGTACAATTTAGAAGTAAGACAGACTTTTTTCGCAAGAACTTGCACCCAACCCATACTGCGCTGTATATAAATAAATACACGTACAAGTAAGTATTTGTATTCCTTTACTTTTTTTCTCTCGCTTCTTATCTTTCTTGACTGAACTAATCCTTTGAGCCACACCACCAAACTAGACACACACCCACGGATACACTGTTTATGTATGTACTCAATTTGAAGAACATATTCTATAGTATGCACATTTGTGTTTGCAAATTTTCTCGAAGGGAATTTTGCAAGTTGAGATAAATTGGATTGCTATCTCGAAATTAGACTTCAAGTTTGTTAATATAAAGCAAGAATGCCATGGCTTTGAATTAAATAGAATGCATGCATCCAAGAGTGAGAGAGAAAAGTTTCAATTTTAACTTTTACTGCATTGTATCTGTACTACGATTTGTTGTAGCGGGAGTCGGTGGACATGGAGAAATTGATGTAGCCCCAGCGCATTGTTCTAGTTCCTAGAACATAATGCTAGAGAGAATCTTGTTGGTGAAACGTTCACACAGTCAGTCAGTACTGTGCTCTACTATTATGTGTGCTTACAACAAGCTGCCTGTGTGTGTGTGTATGTGTGCACCAGTAGTTATTGAGTCGAGTCGAGCGGCTTATCTTGTTATGCAGTTTACACACAGAAAGTGTTTATAAGTGGAAGAGAAATAGAAAAAGGAAGCCAAGAGAGAAAAGGAAAAGTGTGGCTGCCTGGTTTGTTGGAATCGGTTAGCTTGTTGAAGGGAAACGAGGGAAGGTTTATAGCTGATCTAGCCAGAGATGAAAAAGCAAAGACTCCTGGGAACAAGAAACGGTCGAGTCTAAGGCAAAGCCATGCCAAAGCCGAGTTTTTGGACTCTATAGCATGTGTACAGTAGAGAGAAAGAGAGAGAGAGACAGCCGATCAATAGTCGACAGTCGTAGTAATTGCTTGCATCCCAACATGATTAACTTGCTCCTACAGAAAGAAAATGTGAGGAAACATCAGTCTCACCACACCGCTAATAACATTGCAACTACCCGCCGCCGAATCCCCTCCCACGTGTGTAGAGAGTGCAGACCTACTACTACTGTTACTACTTACTACACAGGTATTTCACTGCTCTCTTAAATCCAATCTGACAAACTAAATAAATTAATACATCATATCCTCAAGCACATACTACATCTATTCTAAGGCACACATCCGGCTCAAAGCAATTCACAGATTAAATTAAAATCCCAGAGATACTGCATATTTACAATATTATTCCTACTACACGTACACCACTACTACTACATACATACTGTATTATTGAGTTCGGATAATATTGGATTTTTAGAAATGGTGTGGAATTATGTTCAGGGAGGTACATTCCGGATGTCTCTGTGAATTGGAATATCGTTTTCTCGCTGCAGTATTCATAAATGGTTATCTTGTATATAAATACCGACTTAACGATGCCGTCGCTATAANAGTATTCATAAATGGTTATCTTGTATATAAATACCGACTTAACGATGCCGTCGCTATAATATCTATTGACAAGTTGATTGGAGTGAAAGCGAGATTAGGTTTGCTTTGAGCCCTACTGTAACTACTACTGGAACTACTACCACCACTAGGTAGAGTATCAACTGCTGTGGGGAAAAATAAAGGATGCGAAAGATGAGACAGAGGAAAGAGAGATAGAGAGAGAGAGAGAGGCATAAGTTGCATACACATTGCTAGTTAACTCTCTTTAGATCAAATTCTCTCCTTTCTATTTTATGCTAATGCAGTTTTTGGCTGAAGGGCTTGGCTTAACTGGTGCGCTTTAATGCCTTTCGTGAATTTATTCAGAGACTCACAACAGCTTAGCATTCCATTCCATTTTGTTTTTTCAACCAAAATCGTTATCTCGATAAGTAAGAGAAGGACGACGAGAAGAGCGATGAATATTTAAGCGAGTGAAAAACGAGATGCGGGATTTTCAACGTTCCTCTTCTTTTCTTCTTCTTCTTCGCATAAAATATGATGTTTTGTTTATTAAGAAGATACTCGTTAGAATATCTCATGACAAAATACAAGTAACGACAAGACGACACGAGAACTCCATGCGAGACACCTAAGGATGTTGCGTATAGGCTTAAAAACAAAAACAACACGGACACTTATCTACTATATCCATGTGTATTACGAACTTCTTTATTACTTGTGCGGTAAACTAGCAAAGAGAAAAATCCCGTAGATGTACATAGTACTTTTCTACTTGTATGTATAATAGAGAAAAGTACAAGGCGGACACTACTACTACAACTTCGTATATATGAGAAAATATTATAGAGGATGGAGCTTTAGCTACTTTGTAATGGTTGTGCGTGGACTTGAGATGACTTGACTCTAGAGTCAAAAGGAGTGGAGAGAGAGAGTGAGAGAGTGAGTGAGGAGAAGGCTCATTTACTTTTGACTTCGTCTCATCTCCAGTCTACTCAACTCTCATCTCTTCCTCATCATCACTAAGTAGTTTCCCTTATACACAGACATTCACACTGTCTATGATGATGAGCAAAGCTAAGAAATGAGTTCGAGCTAACGAAACCCTTGTGGATTGGATAAGAGCCACTGCATTAGCTAGATAACCTGCGGTGCACAAAGTCGACAAGTTAGTCTTCTCCACCTAGTAGTCTACTACTACGTAGTAGTAGTAGTAGCTTGCCAGAATGTAACACCATACTATTGCCACTACCCATTGCTCCTATGTACTACTGCATATAATAGAAATACAGTGTGCATGGCTGTGCGTCAGGCTAGACCAGGACAGGAAATCCCAGGTATCCCTTGTTGACATACAAACATAGGACTATATATTAAATACACAAACGAACGGATTCACTTAATACGCCACTAACCAAAATGCAGAGTACATAAACCAGCATTGAGCTTTTCTCTGTGTAAGCAGTCAGTGAATCTACATATTATACAGATAGATGTATAAACATAACTACTACGACTATTTGTACAATTTCCACTGTCGAGTCATGGCTGACGACTGTACGTATAAGAAAATGTCTGCAAATAATAGTATGAATTCATAAATGAGCTGATTGTGAGAGTAAAATATGTAAAACGTGCAAGACGACTTTCATACTCTTCCATCTATAAGTTTAAACAGTGCCAAGGTCTGCTATAATATATAAAACATATACCTACCTAAGTATTATATAGTGGAGATAGTGCCAATGCCAATATAAATAGTAGTAGGAATTTGATAGGAATTCTGGCAAAGGATGACATTGCTGTCCACTTACGTTATAAAGTCATATAATATATCGCATCTCAACAGTAGGTTATTAATATGGTGAGTACACAGAGATTGCACATAGCAGTCGTGTAGTTTGCTAAAACAGACAGTTCTTTAGCATTAGAGACAGTGAGTCTCATAGGTATGCATGATTAAATCCGCTCTTGTAGAACATTCTCAACTTTACTACGGAGTAGAGAAACAAACATGACTCTTTGTTCGTCCTCGTCTCTCCATTTTACTACTTTGGACTGTGTACATTATAATGTACACACTGTACTCGGTGTAGCTTGAGTTTGGTAGTGAGTCGTTCCACAGCTCACTCCATTTCGTTTTGTTTTCCTATAATAAGAATGAGTTTAGTATTTTGTATGTGGTGTTTGTAGTGCATGCGAGTCATCTCTACCCCAAAGATTGCTCCCACTTGGCATGGCCGCCTTAGTCCATTTGACCCCGTTACATATTTATCATTTATACGACCGTGTTTCCCCCCGTAATACGTCCAGTTTTCCTCTTCTCCCTCCAACAAATGCATAAGGGTACGTATGAGTATGTAGAATGTGAGTACAGAGTCTCTCTCCATCTTGTGAAAAAGAAACTTGCTTATCCGCTGCCTAACGGCTCACAGGCATTTGGGATGAATGGGATGCTTTCAAATTTTAAGAGTGAAGAGAGGGCGAGAAAGCAAAACAGTTTTTAAACTTTGCACTTTGTTCCTACTTTACAATCAAAGCTCGTACGAAATATATCTGGAGTAGTGGAGTACTAGCCCAAACGCATCCATGTAATCATGTCTAGAAAGTATATATAAATGTGAAGGATTTATATTTCAGAAGGGAAGAAGGGATTTCGAGAATAGTAGTGGTATACGGGTGAGAATGTGAGTGTAAGCTGGGAGAAAGCGAGAGAGAGAGAGGGCACGATGTTAGCGTGGAGGAAATGGAGGAAAACAAATCACGGTTCTAGTAGCGTAGCCCAGATGAGTAACTATGTCTGACTAATATAGAAAAAGAAGCGTTTAAGATTGAAGCAAGAGGACCATGACTGATTGTACCGATGTACATAAGTAGACGTGTAGACATAGAATACGAATGTGCCGCCGAGCACACAGGGTATGGTTAACGTGGGATTTTGGTGAAGAAGAACAAATGAGAATTTGCCGGGGAAAAATACTTGCGCCAGCAGTGGTGGTAGTAGAAGGAATACTAGCAGTGTGCATTGGTATGATTATATGTGAACTAATTTAAACGGCATTCATGACAGCGGAAATTCCTCAGAATTCTCTCACGTCCTCACCACTCTATCTGGCCACAAGGTCTCTCTTTCTTCGAACAAGTTTCTCGCCGCTCTGCTCATAAGAAATTGATCAGCTCCGATCTTCCAAGACAGTCTACCAGAATATATGACTGGGTCTGCTCTCTAATTTTCTCCGTTACAAGTAAATACACAAGTTGGTTCATGTAATATGAAAAAGTATCTTGTGGTGCCTACTGCTGCTACTCATTTTCATTGCATGTTTTCATTAAGTGTGTCATGCTGGTTGCAGTGGAGTCACTCATTGCGGCCGGGACTACTGCTCGCTCTTTTGCTCTCTGCTATCGTGCAAAGATGAAACTTGTGCCCAACTCATTAAAAGTTCAATTTGAACTGATTGTATGAGGCATAAAATGATACTTAACTTTACTTCTTCAAAATTTTATTTTAAAATTAAGTTTCACTTGTATTTTCTAACTAATTTGCAACTTTTACTACAAACATGATCTTCCACACTGTTCCATCAAGGTTGCTTCTCGGAAATTTAAAATACGCTTAGATCCATCAACTGAAAATAACTGAAATACGTTTCAAGTGTGTAAAAAGTTTTCGCCAATAAGATCTCTCGCTCACTCAGAAAAAAACATGCTTCTTTAGGCAATTATTTCCTAACAACGGTTCTCCGTCCTGGCTTGTAAAATGTTATGTAAGTATATCTTTACCGTGCAAGCATTTTGTAGTCTTACAAGAATTGTACATAAAACGGAATTGTATGTATTTGCCCTTGTCTACATAAATAGACATGGGAACAGAGCTGGAAGGTTGCTAATACTAATGATATCGTACAAGATAAGCCGTTCTGGTCCTTTACGTTTTAAATCTCTTGAAATTAGGTACTAGAATGAAATGAGCTCTATTTAATGTATTGACTGCAGGCGGAGGCGTGCCACCACTCCGTCCACCTTCCAACATTCCACGCTCCCTTGTCGACGAAAACAAATGTTTGAGACAGCAATCTGAACACGCAGCATCACATCTCCTCAACAGATAACTCCAAAGCAAATCTGTATGTGTTATACAACAAAACTACGGATACTCGCATAGGTAATTAGACTGTAGACAGAAATTCGTATGTATTATTTGCAGAGGACAAACAAAAGGCTGTGACGAAGACGTCACTTGACTACTTACTACTACGAACGTTAATTAAAAAACTATTCCTTCAGTGAACATTTACAATAATGGCTTAAAAATAATTATCATGTTGTACCTTAAGACGGCAACATTCTGTCATGTTATGCTTAATTCATGTCACTTGTTAATATAACGTTATATGTAACATAGCTAAAGAGTATTATTGCGCATTCTGTGCACGACAAGATAAGTCTATCCCATATAATTAATATTTCAAATGAGAAAACAAAAGCAAAAAAAAGAGTAAATCTGCTCTGAATTATACCATCATCATCGTCGTCGTAATTCGGGACACGACTTTCCTCATTAAGACTCTGAAATGTCAAAGTTTACTTGATGAATTCTTCGTTGTATAATCTAAATAAAACAGGGCTCATCAGTAGAGTAGAAATATTCCATACAGCATCCACCCACGAAACTAATAATGCACGAACGAGTTTGTTTCATCAAAATCCAGAATTTAAAAAAAAAATCTTGAATATTCACTGCTCGACTGCCTAAAGCACAATGTTCACTGGCATGTAAATTTAATGCATATTACTATGTAGGCATAGAGTGTAGAGTGGCAAAGAGAGTGGCGGCGGTATTTATGGTTTGACAGTTGATGTGATGTGCTGCGGTTCGACTAATCCCTAATCGAGAAAAACTTTGTCAGCTCTGAAAAAGAGCAAATAAGACAATTGGGGAAAGCTGACAAGTCTCCGTATATCATCATAATCACCATTAATGCAGAAAGGGAAAGAGTTCATAAAGGACTACTACTCCACTAGGAAAACTTTTCTCTCTCTCTCTCTCTCTCTCTCCATTCCTGACTCACTCTCTTTTGTCTCTTGACTACTACCACCACTTACGAAAGACTTGACATCTTCCACCACTACCAACGAAGAAAACCATCACAACACAACCGACAAAATTAAATAAAGCATGCTTGTACTTCTTCGTCTCATTCTTCTTGCATGCATCTTCTCACCAGCAGCTGACGTCGCATCATTGAAAAAATCTCAACTTTAAACCCAATTACCGTTACCACAAAAAAACCTCTTGAGCAATTTCGTCTTTTGGTTCTTGGAACAAGTAGGGAAGGCAGCCTTTTAAGATAATTGTAAATGAGCAGAGTGGTAGTCGTAAGCTGATGGTTGTATGCATATGGCAATTATAAGTACAAAGAATAACCAAAACTGTGAACTACTTAACTACTTAGTACATTCGTACTTTTACGTGCATATACTTACACTTATGTCACCCACACAGTTTTTCAGGGGGGACTGCCACGTAAAAGAAGTGCTTGAGTGCAGTATTACTATTTGGATGCCCCATACGTAAAGTTAAAGCGTCAGAGTAAAGTTGGCTGTGTGTAGTGTGTGCCTACTCATATCTTAGTCCGTATAGTAGAACATGAAATAGTCTGTCCTAATGGCAACATAATTAAATTTAGGCAATAAAGCCTTGTCTTTGATGAAGATAATCGATTTCGATGGCGCTTCTTCGCATTCCGCTGTATACACAGCAGGCGTAGGGGTAACTCTCTTCGGCTCTCGTTCTCCGGGTCTGCAGCGCTAGGAAAAGAACTCTGTGTGAGATGCCGCCGCTCTCTTTCTTGCTACCACACAACGTATACGTACTCCTTAGCCCATTCTGTACGGCTACTTTACTCTGGATGTACATTACTTGGCTGCACGTTTCTTGTGAACGTATCGCTCGCGCACTTTCCCTCTGTCTGCCGACTAAATTGCACTGTTTAGCCTCACTTTGAATTTGCTTTACGTACTGATAGTTAGTATTTAGTGTATAAAATAGTAGTAAGTCTTAGCTACAATGGCCAAGCTTTCCTACATCCTGTCTCGCCTAACAAAGAGATGCAATGGGATCCACATTGTGAGCACACTACTCCCCTCGCTCATTCTCTCGCTCGCTCGCATATTATACCATATCCATTTCTACAGTCTCTTTCGTTTGGCTAGCTTTCTCCATGTATTATTACGTACTACACAGTGTGCTATTAAATCGTCTCGAGTTTCCAATTCAATGTGTCTTCTCTTCTCTCTCTGTCTCACCGCTTCACTTCTCCGTTCGTTTCGTTTAGGTTCCCCCGTCTCTCTCTCTCTCTCATCTCTTATTTGATATTACTTATGAGTGGACTCTGTGCCAAAGCCAAAAACTGGAAGACTTTTAGCCATTTAATAATAGTGCACATTGAATGTGTATGCTGTAGTATGTATGTATGCATATAAAGGCGAGTTATTGAATTGGACGTGATTATTGTGATGCGATACTAGTACTAAATGAAATGATATACGTTATAAAATACGTAGATTGAGTCAGGGGAAAGCGAAGGGTCGGATACTTTCCACTGTGGTCTTTGTATTGTAACTGACATTCTATGGCTTGTTTTGGGCACTGACAGTCGTGTAAGACTAATGAATTGGAAAGGAGATGATAAGGTGATACCTTGTAACTGTATGAGTACTTTAGATAGAGCAGGAGGGCTGCTGCTGCGTCCCCACTCCGTTCTGGTGCACAGAGAGCAGAGCTTTTAGTTTGAAAACCAGTGATTCTCACTGTACTTTATGCACATCAGTATAAATACATAAGGAAGACAAGTGCACGGAAGCAAAAACTAAAACTGCAGCCAAGAAAACACGGAGAGAGGGGAGAGAGATTGGTCTCTTTTTGTCGTCTGTGTTGAATTCTGAACCAGAATTCAGATGGGGAATAATAATAATGACGAGCGCGAGGAAGCAAGCGAGAGGGAAAATCATGAGGATGAGTAAATAACCCGATGTGTAACTGAATGACGGGGATATATTACGTTTTGAGTTGTTTGGTCGTTTGTACGTGTGGCTGCTGGTCTCAGGATGTAATTGTGTAATAGACGATACAAGGGGAAATAAGTGAGAGGTGACACTTTGCCATTTTGTGTGAGGCGGGTCTAGAGAATTGCATCGTGGGCCCCATGAGAATTTGTAAGTGCAACGTGGATTCAAGCTCATTTTTCAGTGTTGGCAAAGGATGAAGGCAAACCTAAGCTGAGCACTATTAAGGCTTCATGATTCTTCAGTCAGGGACATAGTGGTGGCGGGTGTTTGGCAAGAAAACCATGTCAGGCCATAGTGGTGTCTAGTAGGATACGAAGCCAGATATGTAGAAGCAATATTGACCAGAGAGTGCAAGAGAACTGAGAGTTGACTGAGCGTTGAGTTCTCTGTGTTGAAAACGACCGGCTATTAGAGCACAGTGTGGGACTACAACGAACGTTGACTCCGGGCTTACATAGTGCACAGGCGACTTGCATGGAGAAAGAAGAGAGAAAGTGTCTGGAAGAGAAGTGGACACGGTGGAAGGAGACGGAAGCCAAAGGAGCATCGGGCAAGTCGATGGGCCAGAGGAGAAAGAGAAAGAAGACCAAAGCAGATCAGGGAGTGAGCAGCAGCACGAGCTGTACGTACATAATACGTCGTGTGGCATAGGGAACGGCGTCAGTGGACTCTTCGGGAGATAGACTACCACGAACAGTGGGCCTACTAGTTACGACTAGACTAGAGGGTAGAGATTTGCTCTTTATTTATTGCTGGGTGATATCCCACTTTGCGGCAACGGATAAGTACGCGAGCCACGCGTGAAATTGTGCAAATCCCTCTGCTTTCATCATCCCATAAATGTCTGCCTTCATGAAATGTTTGCTCGGATTACCACCACTCTTATAAATCATACACATGTACGTTTCATTCCTCCATAAACTCAATGTCCCACACATATATCATTAGCAACTGGAGGGAAATCCCAGAATTTCCATCAAGTCATATTAAAGTTGCTGCAAGAAATCGTCAAATCGGAAATTGTTCTTGTGAAACAATGAAGCTGCTCATTTGGAAAGGAGATTCTGATTACTGTGTGTAGAGTGTAGAGGGATCGAGGGAAAAATTGCTTATTCTTGTAGATATGAACTTTTGTCTTGTCGTTGCTGCTCTCAGATTATTATAAATGATAAACGTAGTAGAAAGTGAATGAGATATAATAATACTGCTTTGTAGTTTGAGAGAGAAAGCAAGAGAGAAAGTACATTGATGTTGTAGGATTTATATTTTAGGATCAGTTCATACTATTTTCTCTTGTAGTAATAAGGATAGCCTTTAGGATGGTATGTTGAAGGTAAGCTTATTTAGTAAAGACCGCGTTGCTACTTTGCACTATCTCTCGGCTTTGACTCACTTTGCTTTGTCCTTCAATATAGTATATGGTGGGGAAAGCAAGAGCTCCCTCACTAAACTCGATTCAAGTTGACTCAGTCAACTAAGCCAAAACTATTACTAAAATAAGCTAAGTATAGAGCCAAATCCTTGGAATAGGAACCCTATGTTACTTGCTGTCATTATGTCGACTCTTTCACCACTCCTCTCAAAATCCTCCGCTAAAACGTACCACACGTTGCCCAACTGAGTACAATGTATTCCTGGGCCAGAAAACGACTACAGTTGGCTTTCTAATTATGAAGAGGCAAAGTGTTAAATAAAGCTTCTGGCTTCCAAATCGTAAACGAACCCCTACGACTGTACACTATAGACTTTCCCCGCAGTTGTGCCCACAGTACAGTGTCAATATCACGTGCATCTCTCACTCATTCCAACATGAATCCCCGTTGAAATCTGCTTTCAGCCGCACAACATAAAAAATTCGTGTAAAATGACCAAAATTTTAACCCCTTGGGTTTATGTACACCGTTAAATACTGTGAGCGCTTGTGCATTACTTACGACAGTTTTCTAATATATAAAGGTGGCACATTATTACTTTATTACATTAAGTATGAGAAACTTCATGAGCCGACTGGATTTGAAAAGTCACGGCAACTCTCAGTGAACTCTCTAAGATTCATAAATGTCACAAGTGAGAATACATAAACCAGAGAGAAAGTCTAATGTCATGTCATATTGTCGGTGAAAGTAGAAGTTTCCGGCTGTTCCTTCACCCACTGTTACTATTCTAGTAAGACCTACAAATGTTACTTGCTGTGGTAGTAGAAGTGGGCAGTGCCCGTTATATTCTGGCAACCGCTTTAAACAGTCCAAAGAAACCAACACAGTGGCGCTATCCTGCATATAGTAAACTATAGCAATATAGTGAAAACTTTAGAGAAGGCTTAATGTGTGACGGAGTTTTGGTTAGGAAGTTAAC
>JABASC010000296.1:0-47333 GCA_019776185.1 Plutomurus gul
TCTCTCCCACCTAATCGTAAACCAAGTGTCTAAAACCGAAAACGCTCACCATTCATTCAACTAACTCTCCGATTCCTACATTCCCCACTCTACTTGTACCTTGTACATTCATATATCGGGATTGGTGTGTCTCCACCACCCCGTACAAAATAGAGAGAGACGGAGCACATACATACTCCTACATGGAACTCATTCGCAGTCACTAAACAAAACACTCACATTCAGATACAAATATACATATATGTGTATGCACATAGTAGTAGTACAAAAGTATACATATAGGGAGAAATAGAAAGTAAGAGAGCCGGGAGGAGACCACACCGGGCAAAAGCTAAAACGACCATTCTCCTCGCCCCACCACCACCAACACCACCAACCACAACTATTCCAATTCATTTCATTTGGATCCATTTCATTTATTCACTCATTCATTCATTTAATGTGTAGCCTCTCTCTCTCTCTCTCTCCCCACGCTCTCGCTGTCCAGCATAACTTTCGCTCTCTTGTGCTTTTCTCTCTCTCCCTTGAGTGACATGTTGAGTGTTCAGATTATCTATAAGCTCCCTCATCGCCTTTTCTCTCTGTGTCTGAGACAATTTTATTCTGGTGTGCATACAATACACAGTTATTATTGTCTATAGTAGGTGAAGGAATGTATGTGTATGCATGTAAAATATAAATGTTGTATGTTACATGAATTGCCATGAGACTTGTAAGATACCACTCTCGTCCTATTATGTATCTTTATAATCGCGATTTCAGAATAATAACTGAAAGCCACAGATATCTCACTCATCTCATCATACAAATAATATCACATCACAATATAATGTGCTCGAATTCCCTGCATTTCATTGTTATTCTCCGGCGCGAACATTGTTTTAGAGTGGATGATGATGATGATACGACATCACAATATCTCCACTGCCACGTCGCATAACTCACATTCTAAATACCCTTCTTCTGCTCAGCTCGAATTCCCTGCATTTCATTGTTATTCTCCGGCGCGAACATTGTTTTAGAGTGGATGATGATGATGATACGACATCACAATATCTCCACTACCACGTCGCATAACTCACATTCTAAATACCCTTCTTCTGCTCGGTCTCTCTCTCTCTCACTGTGTTCGTTGTGCTCCCTGCCCAACAGCCAAAACACCACAGAGCAGACCTCTTTCGATAATCTCCAACCGCCTGCATAAATTATACAATACAATTCATAAACTGTGTTCTCTTTTGTCAGTGGAACGAGGACGAGCAGATCAGTGTGACGACTTACTCTTAACCACTACCACAGCCACAGCACAACCATTACTTTATATCTGGATTTTCTATTGTTTTCCGTTGTCGCTTCACAAATTGTTTTCATTTCAATAACACACACAGTGGGAATGGTGGGATGACATTGAAACGCATTCGAGATCAAACAGAAACAAAATTAACTATAATGCATAAAATTTTAACGTGGGGAACTTAATGCTAAGTTTTGGAAAATTTTACATAGCAGATATGATGCCTTTTACTTGATCATGCTTTCACTTACCTGTTTTTGTAGATTTTCTTCGACACGAAACGTTCCTACAAAAAATCGGATACATTGGAAGTGGTAGAGAAGAAATATTATATGTCAACGAGATTTATTTTTGGGGTCTTGACAAATTCCTACGCATTTTTTCGGACTGCATTTTCCTCAATTGTAGTTCTTTCATCAATAATTTTATAAATGACACCCACAAATTTTTTTTAGTGTTTTTGTGTGCGGTATAACCAAATATATTGAATTTGTCCAATAGTGAGGAACAAATGCATAACTACATCAAAATTCAATAATCCAAATCAGAAAAATATTACATTCCATACATTGGAGGATGCACTAGTCAAAATAAATATTGATAATAATTTAAAACCCACCTGCTGTGTTTAGAAAGCAAAGAAACAGATATATGGAAATAGTGGTAGAAACTAATGAGTTTTGCACTTATATTACCACTATTACCGAGAGAGCACAAGTTGATGCGTAGATTTCACGTAGAGAGTCAAGTAAAGTTTTCCTAATTCAATTAACGCATCGCTTTATAAGTATAAAGCCACAACTGAGCAGCAGAGCTTACCTTAAAACTATCGTAGACTATATGTATTTAGTATACATGAGAGCAGATGAATTTTAAAAGTTAAAAACGATTCTGAAAGTGCAAGCCCTCCACATTCATGAGAATTCCTCGAAAATGAAGCACGAAGCATGAACACAACCGATACTCAAAGGAATTGACGTATTTCCTCACTTAAACTCTAATAATTTCTCCTCCTCCTACTAGTCATGTGAAAACGAGTCTCGGGCACATTGATTATGAGCGTGAGCCAGTCGACTCACTCACAGTCTACATTTACCGGTCGACTAGTGTAAAACTATAAGTAGTGGAGTCGGATTTTAAATAGGTAACTGTAACTCTGGCACTTGGCCTGGCTTTGCTCGACTCAAGTGGAGCAAAACACATTTACTGAGCATTTAATTATGAATGGGAAAAAACTTTTCAAGATAATGAATTATACTTCCCGAAAACCGAATATCACCAGAAGCAGTAAAATCAGTAGTACATACACTGCATTCGTCCGATATACGTATTAAATTATATACACTATATTCTACTGTGTCTACATTGTGTGCACGTTTTGATTGGAGGTAGAGAGAGGACTGACTACCTTAATTGTATTTATTCATGTTTAGAAAGGTACTGCACACCAGCAGCAGCATTCAAGAACCTATACACAGCCAGAAGTAGTAGATGGACGTTAATGTAGCAAGAAAGAATACACATAATACTTATGAGAGTTAAAGTGAAATGTAGTATTTCCTGAGAGATGTAAATCGAGAATGGAAACCTCTCTTATATGAATTAGTACATCCATAGATTGGATTGAAAGAGAATCGAAGGAGAAAGGAGAAGGAAAGCTCTAGGAAGGTAAAAGTTTCCGCGTAAATTAGAGAAAATGGCAAATAGGAAATAGGCCCTTGGCTCGTTCATTTGAAGAGCTGAGAGGAGAGTAGCAGTCCTCTCTCTCTCTTCTAAGCTACAACTCTAACGCTTACGTATCGAAAATATATACTACTTACACTATAGTACTCTCTATTAGTACCACAGTACCAGTGTAGTGCGGAGCAATTGAGAAGAGTTAAGTTCGCAATCAGCTCAGCTGTGATATTCCATTTCATTTCAATATTTAGGGATACGACTCAATGTTTTCATATTACACTCCCGACGATTCTAATCTTCACCAGAGCCAAATGTAGCCCACACTCTTTATCCCTCTGTGCTCCTCTCACGCTAAAAATATGAATCCGTACAAAAATACTTACCGTGCCACAACAGAGAGATACACGTCGTGAAAACTGTCTACCCTCAAACCTACGCAATAACTAATACACTCACTACTATTAATACACGGGGGAGGAGGAGGAGAGGCCACAGTTATAAATACAATTAATGTTAGCAGTATATGTGTATCTATAATTGTATTTATCATCCATTTCGCTTTATCAATCCACTTTACATTGTGTGGTGGTTTACATTCTAAGCTCTCTCTCTCTCTCTCTCTCATTCTACTTTCTGTCTGTGAATGAAACACTGTGAAGCTCTTATGTGAATGTTTCTCGTATTTAGCAGAATGACTTCGTCTGCAAATTAAAAGTAAGGACTGAGAGAGTGAATGGATACTACATGTACATGTATATAGTGATTGAGCAGTAGTGGTGGATTGAGAGCCAAGGTACTACTTACCAATGGCACTAGTTCCGATTCAGTAAACGAGACAAGGCACAAGGGAGTCTCTCTCTCTCTCTCTCTCTCTCAGTGCTAGGCATTCACTACTACTGTGTGTCTTGTACATTCGTGGAATTTAATTCCTAATGTGAAGTGAGTTGGCGTGGAGGAGGCTGCTGAGACTGTGAGAAGAAGCATTTTATCCATATCCATTCTAATATATTGCATTAGGAGGGTGTACTTCTCTCTCTCTCTCTCTCTCTGCTTGCTTCGGTCGTAGTCAAGTCACTATTATTACTTATAACTTATTAGTAGTGCATTCAACATCACAAACAAACATCTTATCCTTCTAAATAAGTGTGTACTCTGGCACTAAGTGTACTACGACGGAGAAATGACTGGAGAGATTTGACTAAGAAAATTTCCATGGCCTTCTACACTCAGTGTGATATTTTAGGAGTTGGAGTAATAGGTAAGAGGTTCTAGTGAGAGAGAGAGAGAGAGGAGTATATATTGCGTGAAAGTGGGTCCTATTAGATAAATACTATGTATGTATGTATGTATGTAGGCAGGTTACGTACTACATAAAGTAGAGTAACGTAACGTAACGTAACTATGTATTAGAATATTACAGATATTATTCGTAAATGAAATGAATCGAAAGGAAAACGAGGCGCAATGAACGAAATCCACTTTGCTTCAAGTTGCCAATAATTGTTGGAAAGTTTTGTTCTGAGTCTTGCCTGAGTTTCTCGTGAGTGAGTGTAGTGTACACAAGAATTACATTACAAACGGGAGAGAGAGAGAGAGAGGTTCGATTCACAATGTTCACATTGAGACTAATAAGAGAGAAGTGTAAGTGCCACTTTATCCATTTCCATATTCATCGAAGTTGAACTGAATGGATTGGATTGAATCGGCTTCCTTTCCTTGCCTTACCATTCAAGGACTTTACTTCTTTAGACTAATATGTACTTTGTTATGTTGAACTTTAAGGAAAAGGCTCATGTAATTTTATGTTATGTGTGTAATCTAATGCTATGTTATGTCTCCAATGCCACCTATACTAGCAGTTTTCTTAATTCTTCCCTTGCTTCCTTTCTTAACTCATTTACGAAATCTCTAATTGGGATTTGTTCTACAAAATGAACGTCCGTGTGCGAGCGGAAAGCTGATAGATTCTCGTTACGGTTTCATTTAGCCACTTGCACAAAAAGTCATCATTTTCCCAGCAACACTTTCCTCCACTCTCTACAAATATCCATAGTCATATTTTATAGCTATGGAAGAACAAGGCGGGAAAATGTGTTGCCTTGGATACAACATCATAAATAACGAACAAGGAATTGTTCTTCTTCTGAGAAACGTTTCCTCTTAAATCTCCCCGCCACGCTTTCAAATGCTAAGTTATTGTAAAATTATTTGTGGAATGTCGTATTGGTAGTTATTGTTTGTTAGGTGATTCAAAATTCGAGGAGCGTTCACCGCTTTTAGCAATACAAAATGTCAAAGGAGGGTGGCAAAAATTTTAAAGAGATGTTGGACGCATTAGATGAGCAAGCAAAGAAAACGGGAAGTGGAATGTTGGCAGAGGCAAAGAAAACAGGAAAAAATATCACCAAAGAAGTGCAGGCTCTCTCGAAAAAGACGAGTGCAGCTGCAAGTCAGGATAACTTTAAGAAACAGTATGAGAGCATTGAGAGAACCACGATTCGAGCCATGACTGATGTGCTGGACAAAACTAAAGAGAAAATAGCTACTTTGAAACAACATATAGCAGGCATAAATAATACGCATTCCATATTGCATAACAATTATTTGTTGCAAACTTATACAAATTATGAGTTAAATTGTCCAACTTTCAGAATTATGTCAAATAGGGGACATACATTTGAATGAAAGATTTGTAATAATTTTTAGGATTTACAAAATTGTTTAGGGTGCTCATAATACATCCCAACTTTCATTCAAAATTTTGATAAAATATTTGTTAAAATTATGTGAAAGGTAAGAGATCAAGCGACCCAGCTGTCAAACAGGATATACAAGTGGCTGAAAGGAAAGCTAATGCTGAACTGGAAAGTGTTAGGAAAGAAAGCACAACTTCGTTGAATGATAGCATTTCATCGAAATTGGAAAATGTTTGTCCAAAGGATGACGAATACTATTCGTGCACTTTAAAGGAAGCTTTTAAAAAAGCCTCTGTATTGTTTGACGAACAAAAGAGAAAATACAAACTAAAAAGTGACAAGGCCTATTCTGATATTAGGAAAGAAATGGACAACAGTTTTGAAGAATTGAAAAAATCTGGTAGTAAGTCCGAGTCTTCTAGTTCATCAAAGCGTTCAAACTGATTGTCAGTGTCGCTGCCAATTCATCGAACATTTTCAACACCCATATTGCCGACAACAGAATATAATAATATCTTGCTTTGTTACCAAACTAAGCCACTACTGTAGTACCCAGACCTCAACTTAAAATTTAAAAGTATTAAAAATTCAAGCTCTTTGTGAATTGCAGTATACAAATATATACATATAGAATTGACCACATCCAAATAATTTGCACTTTCTACGACTTTAACTTTTAATGTTTCAATTTCTAATGAGCATTTTATTAATACACCTTCATTTCCTAAAAATCAACTTTGCAACACCACTATTGGATCTTGTCCCTGCTGTCCCACCATTGTTTCGGCACCCTAAGCTGCATCACCTAGTTTCCCTACGAATTATAGTCTCAAAGAGCGCAAATCTGCAATGAAAATCTCGCCCATGCAAATCACCAATTAGAGAATTTGCATACAATCCACATCGTGGCGAAAGAAGATGAAAGTACAGATACATTGTGCAATCCAAAATAAACTTAATAAGAACAGCAACAGCAGCAACCCAACGTTCATAAACTGAAATGACTTGAAATAAATGTACATCTCACTAGTACTTTTTATCCCCACAAAGTATTTTGTAGCCGCCCTTCCTTGATGTTGCATCTTCAGGCTTTTACAAGTAGTCTGAAAAGTGGTGCGGTGACGTAACGTAAATAGTGGAGCGAAGGCGAGAGGGTAAAAGAAACACAAATACATACATGTGATTTTTCTAGCATCTCATCCGCGTCACATCCTCATAAGCTCCAATTCTGTGCTTAAAAACGTGTGCACTTACTAGAAACGGGCTCTACTAATCCCCAATGTGGTGCACAAACACTACCACTATGTAGATAGAAGTCTACTTTACATTGCAGCTGTTAATTCAATCCAGGTACTTCAAGTAAGTATACTACGTAGTGACTCCAATAGCCTCATAGTAGTGATGTGACAGAATATACAATACACCAGGAAAAGGACATGATTCTGGTGGTGCCGTTGACTGGTAAGCCAAGCCAGTAAATAGTGGGACGATAATGTTACAAGCACAAGAATCTGCATAAGAGTGGGCAACATTGTTGAATACTAAACATTATAAATGTTAAATCAGAGGAATCTTGTATGATGAAGCGAAGCTAATGTGATATAATGTAATGTCAAATGTGTAAGCGGGCAAGGCACAGCAAGAGAAAGAGAGTCGGAGAGTGGCACAGAGCTAAAACTAAAGCTAGTCAACTAAAGTTGAGCTAATGTAAGTAAGTAAGCTGGTCTAGTCCTGCCACTTTCCTACTATTACCTAGTGTCGGGCTAGGCTGGGCTCGTCTGGTTGATGTTGATGTTGCTTGCGGTTGTGGAGTCGGGGTTCGGTGTGATGCATGCAGATATGTTCTCAAAATCTCAATGTTGTTAAAATACGCGGCCAGCATTAGACCAGAGAGAGAGAGAGAGATATGCACTCACTCTACTCTACAACACAATGAACGGAGGCATGGCTTGTCTCTATATACTTGACTGTTGTCGTGTAGCATTACTAGCAGTTGAGAGTGAGTAGTGAGTGAAGTAAACTAAAGCAAAGAGTAAAGTGAAGTAGGGCGAGTGTCTAGTAGTCTGTGCACCAGTACTGGAGAGTATGTACATGCAGTAGATTCTCATAGATTGTAATGTGATGTATATTATAATGTAATTCATGCAAGAGCCAGAGCTACACTAATCTTAAGAGGTAGCCGCATCACATCACATCATGGGACACCGGGATAATGGTAATGATTTTATCCATGATTTCTCCACTTGACTTCCTTCTGTTAAGTACATAAGCGTGTTCACATTTACATTCATGTTTGCT
Organism: Plutomurus gul; assembly: GCA_019776185.1. Classification (NCBI taxonomy): domain Eukaryota; kingdom Metazoa; phylum Arthropoda; class Collembola; order Entomobryomorpha; family Tomoceridae; genus Plutomurus; species Plutomurus gul. The sequence goes on from JABASC010000296.1 coordinate 7,969, forward strand.
TATGCTGATTTGGCTTGCAAGAAGAGAATCCTCAATCCCCATCAACCACACTTCTCCTCCACAACATTTCTTTTCCTCTCGGGCTCCGCACCATCTTCTCCCGCTACCACCACTAAATATATGAATACCTACATACTTCTCTTGGTTTAACTCCAGCAGTTTCCTTTTTACTATAAATAATCCCCACCACTTGCCACAGAAACTGTACTGAAAGTTGACAAGACATTATGGAACATAGTACATACCCAATTTGCAAATATATGTACAAGTTCCATTGTGCAAAAAAGAATTTATCATTTGCCTGTGGTACCTTGGGGTGGAACGTGGAACTGTCGGATTAGATACAATTTAAATTCAATACTAATATTTTCATAGTTACTCTAGTGGAGGAAGAGCGTGGGGGCTACAGATGTGAAGATTGAAGATTTTGCTTTTGGTAATGCATATCACAGAGTGTACAGCAGTGTTTCGGGAGATTATTTTTCGTCGTAGCATAACAACCACCATCAGTGAATTGTTTTTCTCACCTACTGCCTCCAAGCTGACTGACTGACGGACACGGTGGAAAATCTAACAACTTGAAGAAACACTTGTGTGAGAAGCGTACGTTAGACTTCGTATGGAGAGTCACTAAGCTAATACAATAGAATATATGTGTGTAATGTTCTTCGGCCTCCCATATATTGACGATAAAATGCAAATGAGGAAGAGAAGCAGAGAGAAAGGGTTGGGCACCTTTTCTTCTTTGCTTACTGTCTGACCGTGCATACACATGACTTCGAGTAAAATCATCTGTGAGCTAGCATGTTGGAAGTATAATAAGAAGATAGCTAGGCTTGTCTTGTACTCTGCATTAAAATTCCTACCTTACCTTTATTAGCAGGACAGAATCGCCACCAGGAGTTGTAGTACTTAATACACACGAGGGGTAATTCTTCACATTCTCGCTGCCAGTCTTCCATCATTTCACTTTCCTCTCTGTACACTTGTCCCAGTTGTGAATCCACTTACTTTAACACTGCCGACCATCCACTGCCACTCTCTGTTCTCAACAGCCATCTTCTCTACTTAACTACACTTGTGCACTTACCAACTGAACTCACAGCCTATGTAAAGTCAAGCCGAGTTCGTTCGTATTCTTCAACCACTGCACACATGCAAGAGCCAAATATTTCATTAGCAATAATGCTACATGCACAATATACTTATGTATTTGTAATAAAAGCTAACAAGAAATAATCTACTGTATGCATTGTAGTACGTGTGTAATGTATGAACACACATTACATCCAAGATGTGTAGCATATGTACCTATAGGAAGTGTTTTGGGAGCGTAAAGTACAGCGCAGTGGAGACAAAAACACCAGTGGACTAAATCCCATGAAACAACACCTCCATCATAATCACGGCTTCCACGAGGCTAGTAGACTGCATCTATAGGATTAATAATTCCAAGAGTCCATTGACGAAATCATTTATGTATTATGTACGTGGGTAATTTTTAAAGTTAAAAAATAATGATTTTAAGCAGAATAATTTTATGTTGGGACTTACTTAAGCCATGGTGTGCATTCCGTTTGTTTTCTTTACTAAGAGATTTATTTTGTGGATCTGTTACAGCATAGAATAGATGGCTTCCTTCCTTACTTAACCTGCAGCACTTGATTGTGAGTTCGAGCTTGCTTATGTAAAGATACACAACATATAGGAGATATAATTTCCTCTCTTCCCTTCCATTGTGTGGAATTATTCTCCGGAGACTTCCTAAAGGTCACACTCATACTTACAGCTAATATTATAAAGGTTGCTCTCCATCAAGTTTCTCTACAGCGTTCTTTTGAACCAAAGGTATTTTTCACAGCTCCATTCGATCGTACCCCTCTCCACTCTAGCTTACCATTTGTTAACCCATAAGAACCAAGTAAATACTATACGTGCAACCACATACAATAATAATATTACATAGAAACTCAATTACACTCTGCTTTTAGATGTCAAGTCGTTTTATCGCTTTGTCGTGACTATTTTGATTCTTTCCTCTAATATATTGCCCCATTGTTGGTCAACAACGATGTTTGCTGCAGGCAACCTCACCGAAGATAGAGACATTTTGTTTGTGTGCCGTTTTCAGAAAGATTCGTCGCATTTGCTGCCAAAAGTGTTTCATCAGTCGGGTTCGTTTGTGATTGTGAAGTTTTGTTAACAAATAATTTTCAGCTATTTGTTATTTGCTCATACGAAGCAACTTGTATTCATCCCTGTTGCTTGTGTTATTATCATAAAATGTACTAGCCTGTGTTCAGATGTTAATTTAAACATTATAAGCTGCCAAGCATATAATTAAAAGTATTGTACACATTCTTTGTATACCTTAACATGTGTTTGAATAGTGAGATGACGAGATAAAGGGAAAACTCAACCTTTTGTTTGTAGACGTAATGAAATCTGTGTAGTCTGAAAGCTAAAGTTGATTTTCATTGTCTAGTTTATCTTACGCATCTATCATCACTGCTGGGCTGCCGACAAGAGACCCAACCAGATTTCCAGTGGTTTTCTACATCCCCTACCCATTACTAATGTATTAACATACCATCCATATTTAATATGTGTAATGTCTGAAGCTACCTGTCCAGTTCTGCCCACTGAATAAAAACGCATCTTGTTCCACATGCTGCAGCATCACATCAAGTTGCAAAGAGGGCTGAGCATTCAACACCCGTACCGTTTCCTTTGCTATAAACATAAACTCTTCACATTGTAGCTATTTGAGAGTTTGTGCATTTGGGAGTTCCACGTTCTCGAGTCAGCCAGAACTGTGAGAACAACAACATAATTAGCATTGTGATGTTTGTGGTGTAAGTTTACAAGTGCTAATAATATGAACACAGAAATAAATACACACAAGTACACAGTGCGCATAGAGCTTTAAATTGGTCCAAAACCAACGTACTTATAATGACCTGAAAAATAATTTTAATAAGTATTGCACAGTAGTGTTATTTGTGAAAAACTGTTTTTTTAGTCTTCAATTCTTAATAATACTTATTATTTCGCTACCAAAGCCCTTCAAAGTCGGGAGTTATACGCATTTTTTGTATACAAGATCTACACGCATTGTCGTCGTGATTGAAGCATCGAAATGGAATGTGTACTGTACCAATGAGACAATACATGATAAAAGTGACAGTGAAATACTGGGAGTGAAAATGAATACTAAATAGGAGAGATATTGGTGTTTGGTGGATAGAAGAATTGAAGAGTAAAAATGTCATTATTTTGTCACATTCCAAAGACAAGCTTTAATCGTTCACCTGCAGCCATGCTGCTCATTTCTGTTGTGCTTTTGCTGGCATTGTTTTCCCCGTCACGGGTTGATGGACAAGAAGAGAGCCGACATCCCAGATCTGTAGGTACGACGACAGTGTGGTGGAACAGGGACAGAGAGGTGAAAGTTAAATCGAGTAATTATTATGATGATGGTGATGGTGGTAGTAATGAAAATGTTCATCTAAATACTTCAAAGACAACAACGATGATAGACATGGACCAGATAATGAATGATATGGGCATGGGACCCAGTCTCGACTCCGACTCGGCGGAAGAGGATCTCTCAACCGTTAAGATAATTCCTGATGAACACCATGTCTCTGCATTTCTCAATAGGGGAATTTCGAAACGGTTCGTTTCTTCCTAACCTTTTTTTAAAACTGTTATAGATATACTAAATTCACAGTAAGTATTCCTCCATGTACAAATATGACTACACACATTTACTATACATACCTATTACCTATACGAATACAATTACGTCACTATTCAAGACAAATATAAGTACTACAAGGCACAAACTACATAAGGGTGAGGAGTCGCTTAAATTCCATTTGATGAACACTATACTTAGGGTCACCAAGAAATTTTACATACAGATTGCCCAATGAGTAATGGAGTGGGGTTCCGAATCACAGCCTTGATTGTGTGTTGCGCGTGGCGTACCTATAATTTATCCCCTATGGTCATTTTTGACATTTCTGCATACTATGTAGTAACTGATAAATTCTATGCAGAAATTTCCTGTGACCACGCCAAAAGCAGGTGGTGTCCAGTGGTCGCCATAGCCCGTTTAATCTAGAGACTTCTGTATCAATTTAACAGTGAAAACGGCCAAAAAAAATTCACCCCATATAATTTATGTCCTGCGCTATTCTGTCCTTCGCTGTAAAACAAGGTGAAAAGTAAGTTAAATGCGTGAAATTACCGTTAAACTATTCTTTGGTATTTATGTATAGGCACCCTCTTTCCAAAATGACACTCACAGAGCACTCACAGAGCATCAAAGCATTTAACCACTGTAATCACATAATGCACTTATATTATGCAGTGCACACTTAACTTCTGTTGAACAGGAATTAGCTGTACATATTTAATTTCCATTAAACCCAATGTTTGTAGCTCCCTATTGTGTTAGGTCCGTATCGTTTCCCTAAGTTCAGATGTAAAATGACATCTTTGTCTCTGTAATGTCAACAAATTGAATTGAGAGTATCTTGTAGCAGTTAGACATATAAACTCCTCTAAAACACATACACTCATATACTACACATATATATTCTTGGAATTTAGCCTCGTCTGATGAGAAATAATTACAGATACAGTACAAACAAGTACAAGAGAGATCAGCAAACAATTTGCAAATGTTCATTGAAAGGGCAACTTCCAGGCTACAGACACCACCACTGCCACTCTACAACATCCTACGGTACTATAGCCAAGTTTTAATAACAAAAGTTTATTCGTGTGAAATCCCTTGTCTTGCTCACAATAATAGAAAACGCCACTACACTTACGTACATACAACACAGGGGCGGAGAACATTGAATTGAGTGTAAAGTAAATGTAATGTTGCAATAGTTAGTTAGTTAGTGATGCAGGGGCATGCAGTGCACATGTACAACTATAAGTATTAATAAGTACTACCTAATAATTATCCTAAGAGCTTCTAGCAGACATGACTTCAGTTCAGACCTCTTAACTCACTCCCTAAACACACTCTAGAGTATATGCTATTCAGTAACAGGGAACACAAGCAGTAATATCTACTTTATTCCAATCCTGCCTATAACATAGCTCTAAAGTGTTCAACTTACTGTTGTACGGTGTTTCCGGATAGCATTGGACATTGTGTATCTACTGGAAAGGGGTCTAAGACACGGTGTGCACGGAGAAGTCTCTTACTAGAATGCGTACAATGCTTTCGGTACAATATCATTCTCTTCTTTAGTTGTTTAGGAATCTTGAAACATTTGCTGCCTCACTCTTCTCCTCTTTCTCTACTCTCGTGCTTACTACTTTTCTCCTAATGAAGTGAAACACTAAGTTTCAATTAGTCGCATATTAAGACTACCCCTTGTCATATTCCCTACAGCATCCCATTTACTAATATCTGTATTACACGCTACTCTGAGTCTCTACAGATAGTTCTCGCTTTCTCAACTCTCTCTAGCACAATATCTTGCCTAACTCTATTAGCTAAATAGGAACTGTTCCTCTCCCATATCCACTCTCTCTCTATCTTTACACATCTATTATCCCATGAAGTCAAGTGAGCCAAGTCAAGCCCAATCTATAAGAAGTTAGCTACCATCCTTAATAAGTCAAGTCACCAAAGGAAGAAATCATCAAACTAAAAGTCTAGAAGTCGCGGAATTATACTGGAAATGTATTTCTCAAACTTGAAAATTTCAATAATTAGTAGAACATGCAAAACTACTACACTGTATACATAGTGTGTGTACGTAGTTATTTAATTCAATGCGATATTCAGAACATGAGTTTTTGTCAAAACAATCTGTTTTTAGCTCCATAAAGATTGAAAAATCTCTCATATTCCACCAATACAAATGTGTTGAATCCAACCAAACACAGACGTACATTAATAAGTGGATAAACATGGACATTGTATGTAGAGAATAAGTGTTAAAGGAGATTATTTGTGAGTACAGCGATTGGAATAATACAAAGACAACTTTTTATATTTTCTTCAGTGCAGTGTCGAAAAGCGTGTGTACACTTTATTCATTATTTCCCCAAGATAACTTAAAGGAGGAAAAGACAATTGCGATTTGTGTGAGTGAGAGAAGGAGAGTGCACTGGAGTCAAGTAACCGAATTCATTTTATCCTATTCTCCCTAATGTCTCATTGACTGTAAGCTCTGTCTTCCTTTCTCCCTCCTGTATCAAACTATCAAATCAACTATTCAATAATAATTTCACTTACATTAGTAGTAATGCTTTCTCCATATTATACATACTACACACAGCAAGCAAGTGTATCCTTGGCATCTCCCTTAAATCAGATATACATTCTGCCACTTAAGAGTTGCCGTACCCAAGTTAGTCTACCTAAACACTAGCCACCTATTTGTGTAATTTTACTTACAATTACAGTGTGCTGAATTCATGCCATAGCATTACTACGGCCCAGCTATTATTATTATTATACTAGTGCTTGCGATTAGAGTTACTCGACAGAGTTAAAACCAAGCCAACTCTTGGTTAGCAGCAGTAGTGGCAGTATAGTAGAAGTACAACTGGAATAGTTGGTAGTAGCGTTTCACTTGGTATTATCAGAGTCAGTTCAGTTCGGTTATTATTAAATTTGAATTGAACTTTGCCCAAGTTGAATTGAGTTACTTACTTATTGTTAGTCTTGTCTTTCTAAGGGGACATTACTACAGACAAGCGTTCACAGCTCAGCCTATTGTATAGTGGTGACTTGGCTACTATATACTACAGCGGGTATTCATACAAGTTGTACAGCAATATTAAAGTATAATAATGAAAATGAAGTAAAGTGAAGGACGAATATCTGCACTGTGCGATCGTAGAGACGGAGAGAGAAGCGCTTTCGTGAAAGTGTAGACCGGCAATATACACTTATTCGTACTTTGTATATACAATAATAATATCGCTATCTGTGTGCATATCGTCCTCCTACTTGGCTTTGTTTGGCATATTCCACGAGAAATCTACTCTGTCTTCATTTGATGTAAGTTCTGCTTCGGCTCTCCTGTGTGTCTCCTCTAATGTGAAACTATAATCTAATCAAATAATAATAGATTTAAGTAAGTAAATTTGAGTTCGACCCTTTAATTTCATTCTGTTGTACGAACTAATTGTAAGAGTGCATGCACAGTTTCACTCTCGCCCGCCTCCCGTCATATCACCCGGTTCTTACGTTGGTCTTCTTATTTCTGTTGTAATATTATGTACGCTGGGAACAATGTGGACAACCTCTGGTGGTGATGAATGTGATCTTGGCCTCAACGTCTTTTATACTGTCCCTGCCGGTGATGCAAATATGTACACATCATTATCTGACTGGATGGATCATCAGTTTTCTATTCATCAACGACAATGATGGAAATCCGCTGAGCATAACCATAACTCCTTGCACATCCATTCTTCTCTGGAGTGTTAAATTCTGGCCCATTAGCGGTAAATAGTTTTTCTATAGAAAGTTATCTGTAAAACCGGTTATTAATGAATCTGATCTTGTAATACGAATCTTTAAAAAAAACATTTATCACTACGATTTTTTTTCTTCAAAAACGACGAGTCCAAGAAATACGAATTTGTTCAACGAATGAGATACCATAGTTGTGCCATGAAGAGCTCGGGTATTATTTACTAACAGTAGATTTTAGAAATGCAATCTGACTCTGATTGGTAGTGGAAACTTCCAAAGAAGGTTTCTGGAGACTGGAGAATTGGGAATGCCAATGATTGAGGCATCTCTCTTTCCCCCATTTCCCGAAACCAGATTTACTATCAATACCCTCCTCAACAGTCTCCTATGGTATAGTAATTGTCAAATATGTAGTGAAAAATGTTTCATATTTTTAGAACATCAACAAGGATTGGTATTGCATAGTATATTAGTAATTGCATTTAATTTGCGTAAGTGTATGAAATTTTGTAGCAAATGGAACTAAAGTGGCGGAGCATCTGAAAGCGTACCGAACGCAACGGACGGTGACTTTTACGGAGAAAAAAGCGAGACGCGGGGTGTACTGTGCAGAGATCCGAGCTTTGTATTTGGACTCGTATGTCCACGTTTATGCAACAAGGTATTTTATAAATTTTTATTCCGAGTTAACTACAAATGACAGAATCATTACTGCTATCAAGCGGTCAAGCAATCTTAATTATACATGACTCATAATCTGTAATCCGTGGGATGCCATAATGCCATATGCCTATTCAATAGACGCTTCAAACGAAATCCTTTGTTGCATACATTGCAATGATACGGGAATCTTTTACATGTACAATTTGAATGTCCCAGTAGATTTGATCTAAAGATAAATGTTTTTGTGCACAAATGGCAAAGATTATTCTTTCTCCCGGATTGCTTTGCAACGTGATCTTCCAAACTTCTTTTTTCGGTGAACTAAATGGTACAGGCATGAGGTTTAGCCTCTGCATGTACACGTTTGCAATGTTTTGCCAAATATTTTTGTGCAAATTCCACATGCGAAACCGGGGTTTTCACTAAATATAAAAATGTATGCATGTTATTATAAATCCCCTTTTTGTACATATAATCATTTACAGTCAACATTTTTCATACTCTAGCATTTTCCACTACATGCATTTTTTTCAATTTCCTCTCGAGTGCCACATGCAAACTTAGGAATTGTATATTCAATTCCGTCACGTAGTGCCTGTTTCACTGAAACAAACACAGACTCAATCTCAACAATGTTTCAATAGTTGTATAGTAAAGAATTCAATTAATTGTGTGTACGTGAAAAGGAGTGTGCATATTCACAATTGAATTTATTAAGCTTACGTATCGAAAGTGTCAGCTAATATGCTTGGATTTATACCCCCAACACTTTCATATTTAAACGCAAGACGAGCAACATCACGCCACGGTTTAGCTAGGTCCGAATCCGTAGTGTACACTTGAGTGAAGAACACATCTTTGCTGAAGTCCACATTATACTTCAATTCTAAAAGATTAAGTAAAAGCAGTAAGGGAACGGACAAATATTACGTAGCCTTTCTCTTACTCTCTCTCTCTCGGATTACGGATAATTAAGCAATTGAGTGACATGTTGAGTGTTCAGATTACCTATAAGCTCCCTTTCATCGCTTTCTCTCTGTGTGTCTGAGACAATTTTATTCTGTGCTTACACCCCATGCATACAATACGCATGTGACTATGATTAATACTTATAATTGAAAGTGAAATGCATGTACCTTTTATATACTTATTAGTAATTGAGCATTGCTGAGATCTTGTATCAAGCGTATTTTCAGTATCACGTCTTTTAGCTTCTGCCATGATATCCGGGTTACTAAATAGTTGACATTTAGGGTGCGCTTGTAACGCGTTTTGTCAGGTGTGCGATAGGACATGTACACAAAATAGGCACCTCCTGCCTCAGCTTTAAACTTATTACTGCTTTCAATGACGATTCCATTGTCAACTCTGTAAACTTTTACCCACATTTTTAAATTATAATGAAAAAATTGAACTGAGACTTATTCTGCAAGTTGTAATGTTCAATTCCCGCGGTCTGTTTCGCTAATCATAATATTATATGCCATTATCCCTCCTCGTTGTAAACATTAATGTAATTATCTATTATTACGCAACAAGTACGAATTCCGAGCCGATTCTAGCAACCTCTGCATCATTTTACGAGAACGATCATAATTACCATCACCACCAACATTTCCACGGTGCTTTCGACCATGCAAATCCGGGACAGGATGTCAAAGGAAGGAAACAAAGAAATTACAACGATTTCACAACAAATGATGATAGTGGCGGCTCCGAATTTCACTCTGCTCCCATGGCTCTAACTTACAATAAGCCAAGAATCTCCGTCAAAAGACTACGGGGCAACCGACTGCATGTAAAATGGGACACGAGTCCAGTAAACCCACATCTTATGCAATATTGTATTGTGGTCAACACCAGAAGAGATTACACGTCCCTGTGTGCCGCTTCAGGAGAGCGATACGGTGTACTGCCACCTGACCTAATGCACATCTCGTATTATGTACACGGCAGTAAACAGTCCCTGTTCTCCATGGAAAGTGGTGAAAGCAGCGAAGAAAGTACAAGTGAAAGTGACGACAGCAGAGAACAGAGATTGTTGCGACAACATCAACAAAGGAAAGAGTTACAAAATTTCATGTTAAGTGGGAGAGCCGGAGCTGGCGACAAAGAAAAAGTGAACACACACGATGACATCATTATTGGATGTGTCAACAAGAAAAATAACTACATACTCAACAATTTAAGGGAGGGTCGACTATACTATTTTAACGTTTTCCTCAAGGATTCCAGTACGAATTTGAGTTATCCGTACGTGAGAACTACACTCAAATATCACATTCCTAAGGTATTTTAGTCCACGTAATAGTTTCGTTTCTCGTTCCTTTTTTATTTCCAAAGATCATACCGTTTGGACATTAAATTTGCATGCACGGGCTTTTTTTAAAACTTTTTGACATTTTATATGGTTAATTACCTATGTTTGTGACCTGATTCTGAGCATTCATAGTGAGTTTCAGATATTCCAAGCTAGATTACGCCTTAAAAGTCCATCTTTAAAGATATGCTTTCGTTAGTTGATTCGGTGTAATTTTAATTGGTGTATCTCTACACAAACATTTAAATTAGTAAATGTATTGATGTACTGAATATAATTTTTATTGCAGTAACTAACCGAAAGGTATTCTTTAAATCGTTTCAGAATTCATTGAATGGTCTTCGCGATGCAAAGCCTCTCAAGATAAAACTTTTAGAAGCAAAGCAAACAACCCTGAAGTTCAATTTGAATAAGCCGTGTAGTGAACTGACCATGTACATTATGCCCTGTGGTGGAGGTTCGGTCACTTACCAAGTTTTTCATGGAAATGGCAACAGATCCATTTTCGATTCGGACACAGTTGAAAGCTTGGATATCATTAAAGTGGCCCTTCCTCGCAGAGGGAAATATTACATCAAAGTATTTCCAACTTTGGTCACGTCAAAAGCAGAAGGGTTTCAATCTCAAGCTCGTATGGTAGAGGTATATGTTAGCAAGAAAAATAAGCGATTTCCGCTTCCTAAGCTTCCAGGTTTGAAATTTTAATACCTTTCAATCATTTCATTTCACCTCAAACAAGTACATATGTACATAAATCTCATTTCAATTTTCCTAAATCAAATGATACAGCTTTGACTTACAACAAAACACCCTTCTTTTTGTAGGTATTACAAAATTATCTGAAGACGAATCCGCACGCACTTGTGATTCGGTTAAAATACAGTGGTGGCCATCTCCCGATCCAAGGGACAACGTTTACTGCATTTTTCTGAAAGAGGAAACCAGGAAGCTCGTTTTTCTCTTTAAGCAACCAAATCAATGTGATGTAGAAAGAAGTTTGAAAAGCGACCCTTATGTCACTCTTTCACTATGTCTAGAGAGAACTCCGACTTCTGAAAAGTAAGAAACGAGCAGAATTGGTGTGAAAAATTACATATTGACCTTAAATGGCATATGAAAACAGAAATTCATTTGATTTTGCAGTGAGCTTTTATCACAAAGTATAAACGGATTACAGCCTGGCAAAACTTACATTGTTCAACTCATTGTACGTCGTTACAAAGGAAAAGCATTGTCTTACGATTTATATCACCTACGAACATTGGATGCATGTGCAGAAATATAATTATAAAACAGTTTGTATAGTAAATCAATTTTATTTGTTTACTGCGATCTCGGCATATCTACTGTAACCATATATCACTTTAATGATATTCAATGTCATTTTGTTATACTCGAATCATAACTATAACATTTAACAAGCATAAGATTACATTTGTTTTGAACAGTAAGCAAAGCTTCAGATTTTTCAATTGTATACACTCTGCTGTATTTAAATTAATCAATACTGTATTAATAGTTTACCTTTCTCCAACTAAAGTCAACTGAGAAAGTACGCCAAATATTCTGCAGGTACATAAGTGCCGCAGCCTAGGCACATAGTATTTCGTATTTAACAATACACATGTTCAAACATTTAATTTTTTAAAAACATTAAGCAAGATACGACATAGAATTCAGTACACATTTACAACATGTACAATGCGTACCCAAATCTATTACAAAACGTAAATTCAGGCGGAGCCACTTACAAAGTTACTGAATACACCAAAAAGAAACCATTAGTCTTACACCACGGGGTTTACTCTATTAATGTTTAACAGGATCTTTAACAGATGTTTAACAGAAACATTTCCATGAATTTTCCAGTTTTAGCACACATTTTAATGATTTTATCATACTACATACACAGCAACATTTACATTGTAGAAGGAGTAGCTGTAAAATAGAAAGTCTGCCTCTAGAGACTTAATTGATTTTAGCAATCAACAGGGGAATATCATACACATTATGAAAACACCTTTTGAAATCAACAATTATTGTTGATTCAAGTTAACTTCTCAAGAGGTTAAAGTGTGTTCAATACAAAAAGGTTTACCTGATTATATTCCAACTCCCAAGGCTAACAAAGCAACTATTCCAGTGGACCAAAGCGACAAGATACTATTCCAATTCAAAGTTATTCACCAACAGATTTTGACTAACAATATTACAATTGCACACGGTTCTCCAAAAATAAAGATACCTAACTTTTTCATTTATTTATTCTAATTCAGTCGTCATGTTCGTGGTGAGCTTCAGCCTCTCGCCATGCGGTCCGGACGAGCTCCGTTGCCTTTTTCCACAGAGTAGATTTAGATACATAATGAATAAAACACATTATGATAAATATCCAAGCCAGATACAAATAATAATCGATTTCTTTGATGGGTTTGGAAAGCAGTGGACCATGAAAATCTTGAGAAGTCACGTTAATTTTCTCGACGCTTTTTAGATCTAGGCAAAATAATTACAGTGATCTCTGCAAGTACAAGTCTTTTTGTGGTTTTCATGGTTTAATTATGACAGTTTTAAACGTAATAATATTTATCTTACCGGAAAATGCATGAATAAAGTCGGCAAATTTATTTAAAGTAAATGACGTATCATTGAATTTTGCAATGATTTTCCCATTGTGGAACAGAATAACTGTTGGAACAGACAATATTCCAAAGTATGTGTTGACCGTAGGATTTAATGATGAGTCTACAGCAGCGATTCGCACAGATGGGAATGCGCGTGGAAGTGCATTAAAATGCGGAGCTGCTTTCGCCGAAAATGGGCACCAGCGGGCGTAAAATAAAATTACAGAGCAATTACTGGGATTAGCTCTGGTTTTTATCGACGGATTGATGTACAAAACTTCATGCAATAACACTGTTGCGTTAACAATCTAGATAGATTTCAAAAATAGGAATAAAAGAATTAGCAATCCTCAATCACCGCAACAATAATGTTTGTAATACATCTCATAAAACTTGTGTACCGTTAGTGTTTCCGTGAAATCTAAGGAACTATTCATCATGTGTTCGTCATCAAATGCGGTACTGTTGTCTTCTTCCGACAGAAGAAAATCTGGTTCCAAAATTGCCCCCAGACATGCTACTTTGGTTCTTGCGGGTTTTGCTTTGGTTTTATCATCATCATGAACGAAATTCTCTACTGGATATTCGTACACTGTGGCCAATGATGTGTCACGTGAAAATTTACTGTTTCGATTGTTAAAAACGCTGTCATTAGCGTTGTCTTCCTTCAACTTGCTGAAGCTGACGTATCTTGATCGTGACCAATCGTTGTTAATCTCCTCCACATCCTCGATGTCAACTTCACCATCTACATCCTTCTGTACGTTTGGGTTGGGGAAATCCTCCTGTGAAGAATTTAATATATAATTTTCGGTTTACATAGAATATCAAAAAGTTGCCAGTCAATCCTACATCTTATATGATAGTTTTTCATTTGTCTCATGGTGAAATATCAACATTTGGAAAGGGGTTGGATCAGTCGGAGTATAATAACGATCGCAACCAGCAAACCGAGAAAATGCAATTATTACATCTCTTACATATATGCACTTATTAATTAAATGATAAATTAATTTAACAGCGACAGCTTTCTCACACGAAAAGGAGTCAATAAATTCAAAGGGTACATTTCTAATTTTGTAAATATGAAATTCACAAGAAGAGTAAAAACAAGTCTACCTTTGAAAACGGTGGCACTGTTTTCTCCTCTACTGCTGCAACAATAATTAAAATTTTGGAAACCACAACAATAATAACAATAAAATGTAAATGGACCCTTGGTAAACCTAATCTAGGTACACCCGCCATTGCTGTACAAATTTAAACCGAACGATCACATGTGTAAGCAGATCAGATGACAACTTTATAATTTCGTTACAAAACGAAACGATCTATTCCTACCTTCTTTCTAGTTCGTTTGCTAACGCTACTGCACTCACGTCACGTCACGTCCTTCCTTCCTACTGAGCATATGTACTTTGCATTTCGCGAGAGCAAACGCGGCAATCAGACAAGAAACGTGTCGCAGCGTGTCGCTGTAAACATATACGTATATACTCCTATTTATTAGCACCGTGCCTTGTATAGAGCAACAGAGGCCAACAGGAGTAACAGAACAGAGCTGGAGCGGCTGAAGCTGACTGAGGCTCTAGTGTGAGTTGTGAAGTGAGAGTGAAACAGCGAGAGACGCCGACCGGATAGTCGTTCGTCAAATTTTCTAACTAGCTTTTGTGATTTAATTTTCTGATCTGTGAAAACCGTAGAAGTTGAAAATAGTAAAGTACAACTTTAGAATGGTGATTTCTTACTACTAATTTGTTGAAAATTTTCTAAAAATGAAAACAAGAGATAGTAGAAGACCTGCCAGGCAGGCGCCGCCAGCAATAAAACCAGCTATACAGAAGAAGAAGGCTACAACCAAGAAGGCTGCGGCTACAACCACCAAAAAAACAACTAAAGAGTTGCAGCCACCAACAAAACAAACCCCCCAAAAGAGGAAAGTTGCTCCAAAATCTCCCAAAATAAAACTACCTCGAAAAGAACAGGTAATTAAACGGCAGGCATTGAAAAAGTCACCGAAAAAGATCAAACAGAAAAAACTCAAAGAGGAACCGCTGCCAGCGATAGAGGTACCTCCAAAAGAAATATCATCTCCTGAGACCATCCATGAAGAACCGGAGACAAAAGCCCCTAAAAGGAAGACAAAAACAAGTGTAGTCATCAAGTCGCTGAAAGAAAAGAAAATTACAAAACAAGCGACACCGAAGGCCACTCGAAAGGAGAAGGTGACTAAACCACGTATTAAGTGGGCGAAAAAAGCTGCAAAAAAGAAACCTGAAGAACTACCACAATTATTACCAATAGTACCAGCACCTCCTGCAGAAAACACGGCTAACCCACGTGTAAAGGCTCCGAAAAAGACCAAGAAGAAACCTGAGGAGCAAGCAACAACAACCAAAAAGGTGAAGAAAGGGCGCGGACCCAATAAGGCGCCTAAAGAGATCGTAGTAGAGCAGACTTACTCACTTGCCCTGTCCTCGTCGGAATTCTTGAGCAGTGAAAATAATGGTGACCTCCAACAGCAAAATACAGTTGTACCTGATAGTCGCGGTGCAAAACGAGGACGTGGAAGTGGTACTACTGGACGTGGTGGTGGTGCCACAGGACGTGGATCTACTAAAAAATTTACCAAGAAATCTAGTGAAGCTGTTGAAGCTAGTCAACCTGGAAAAAGAGGAAGTCGTGGTCGTGGGGACCGAACCCGAGGTGCCGGACGAGGTAGTCGTGGAGCGGGCATTAGAGGTAGTCGTGGAGCTAGTGGTGGAAGGGGCAGTCGTGGAGCTAGTGGTGGAAGGGGCAGTCGTGGAGCAAGTGGTGGAAGGGGCAGTCGTGGAGCAAGTGGTGGAAGGGGTAGTCGAGGTGGTCGCGGTAGTCGTGGAGGTCGTGGAGGGGGGCGAAGAGGTAGTCGTGGATTGGATTATGAGTCTGACAACTCCGAAGTGGGTGCTTTTAGTGGCAGGCAGCTGATAACATTACGAAGTTTTGGCAGTGACAGGCAAGACCAAGGAAATGCAACCAAGGCTTTACAAATACTGGAAGCAGGGTCTAGCTCTTTAGAATCCGTACCTCGAATGATGGAACCAACAATGCAAGAGCGGCTAAGGACAGTACAGAAGTGTGAAAAGATGCTCCAAGCAAATCAAATAGCCGTATTTTTGTCCAAAGATATATCCAAACCAATAGCTCAGGTAATTGCACTCAACATTAGTCCACATTATGTTAATAATACCAAATTTACAATTTTGTAAAATATATTAAAGTACCTCTTGCGTAAGCACATTCTGCCATGAAATAACGTGTATAGCACCGCTAGTGCAGCGTAAGCGAGCAAAGAGTGTTTTCAGAAAATTGTCAATTGTTAGTTAAGGAAACGTGAACATGAACAAACTTTGATTGGTGGTTTACTGATAATAAGCATCAATGTATTAATGAAATAAATGAAATAATACAGTATTATTTGGAAACATTTTCTTTTAGGTCCCGCTACCTGAAGCATTTTGCGGAAAGTACACCTTTGACACTAGGCACCATCAAGCTGTGGCTCTGTTGCAGAGAGACACCGATGAAAACGCTCCAGAAAATTGGTCTTTGGTGAAAAGTGCACTAATGCAACAGCAGTAAGCTAATTATTTCACTCTTATACACATATTTTATAATATTTTTAACAAACGTAAATGTCTTCCTTCCCCGAACATTTGAATAATGGTATATATTATGTTCCCATTTCCTTACTAATTCCATCGAATTTTCGTTCCCTTTCTTGCTCTAGTCAACCAGCCAACAGTAATATATATAATTGAATAAACGTGTAGTTGGTCATTATCTCATTGGAATTTGTACTGTTTATAGCGATCTCCTTAAGATGAATGTGGATTTACGACGGGTGAATTCAATAATGTGTACGAATAACAAGCGTTTATCCTCTGTTGTGGGGACATGCTGTACTGGTCATCAAGATAATCTCAATGAAAATATGATGTTGAGGCAGCGTTTGGTAAAATTGGAGGAGGTTAGTATTTCTTGACAGACTTGCTTTATTAAATATTATTTTATACAATTTAACAATGGAAGCAGTAGTCTTTGCGTAATTAATAATTATTTACACTTTGTTTTTAAAGGAATTACAGGAAGAAAGAACCAGTAAGCAGGGATTGTGGAAGACGATGGATAAGAGGACTTTGGAGGCGGAAGTGCAGTTCAAGTCAAAAGAACAGCAATATTTGTTACGCAAAAGTTTTCAAGAAAAATCAGAAAAAGTCAAAGCTGAATGCGAAGAAAAATGCAAAAAATTGGAACGAGAACTGGTTTGTGTGAGTCGAGAAAATGAATATTTATCTAAAAGGAATGAACATACGAAAGAAGCTTTGGAAATGCAAATAACTTCTCTTAAACAAAAATTACCATTGAAATCTAAGAAGGCCGTAGTTTCCTCCGATAAGACAAAGTATAGGTGTGCACTCTTTGCTATGGATGCTTTCTTGGGAGCAGTTTTGGATGCCTTTGATCACAAGAGTAAAAAATCTTTGGCAAATTTGAAAAGCAAATCAGTTTACTTCTCTGGTATACTAACAGCGTTCGACAAAGGATTCAAAAATCTAGACGATATGATCGGTAAGGAATGCCGAGGCATTGTTTCACAGATTTTGCGCGAGGTTATGTCGTCTGACGAGCTCAATATAGATCCTGAACGGATAACTCTACTACAGAAGTTATTCAAAGAAGACACCTCAAAAAGCGTAACTTTTGAACCAACCGTGGAAGCAGGTGGTACGGAATGTACGAATGCAGTTGACATCGGCATTTCATCCGTTGGCAAAATGGAAGTTCCAGCGGCCACAGTTGATCAAATGGACATTGCTGATAGTAGCAAGTTTCATGCAAAGGAAAAATCCATCGAAGAGGTCGATATAATGTCTACGTCGTCCTCGAATTCCGACAGTGACAACGATACGACCAATAATAATAAATCTACTCTATCAAGTAAATTTCACTTTGTTCCCTCTGTGAATTCTTTTCCTCCTGCCACAGATAATTCAATCGACATTGACAACGAAGTAGAATTTTTGGAAGTCGTGCCATTTGAAAAGACACAATGCTTGCCGTTTTCATCGTCTGTGTCCACTGAAACAAATCGGAATTCAAAACCCGAAATTAAAGGCGTCACAAAACTGAAATCGGCAAACATCTGTAAAGCCTCACTTCGAATATCTTCTGAGGAGGAGGTTGATTTGTTAACTCGTGCGAACCATCCTACTTACCAAAATGCGAAACCATCTGATGACTCGCAAGTGGCCCAATTGACAACGGACGATTCTGACGATATTGTTGACAGTAAAGCTGAGTGTGATTCTCCATTCGTTCTTTCCGACGATGATCACGAGTACACTGCTAAGGAACACTATATAAAATATCTTGTATCCCCTACTGTCTCTCCTCCTTCACCACCGAAATTATTACGAGGGGCACCATCGAATGCTTCCTTATCTGCTATTACTTTATGTAAGACAGAGGAACAAAAGTTGTTTGACACTCAGCAAGCCTTGGCCCTTCCTGAATCAAGTAAACGCGTCAACGAAGTTTCACTCTGCGTTCCAAACACGTCACAAGGTACAAGTAGCATGAGTAAGATCCCAATCCACAATGTTCCAGGTAGTTCAACTTTTTCACAAGTTGAATATGTCGAATCGAAAGTTAAAATTGAGGTGAAGTCAGATTCGTCACAAGGAAGTATGAAAACTCTGTGGTCCCCAAAAACAGGATATCCGGGGAGATCACTTCGTTCAGAACTTCGTTCTAACCCAACCCAGATAATTCCGGTGAGCCAAGCAGCCCCCTGCCAAAGAATGAAAATGGAGAAACATATATTGGGCAAGTCATGTCCAAAGGGTGTACCTGGTGGAAAGAAGACGTATTTAAACGAAATTAAGAAAAAGCGTGAAAAAAGTTTGTTTTCTTCCGACTCTGAGAGCGACACTGAACTCAACAAAAAGCCTTTTATAAATGCGGATGTTAAACCGAAGATTTCGGATTTTGATGTGAAGATAAAACAGGAAATACCGAATGTAAAGTTACCAGTCGTAACGAAAAAAATTAAGCTTGAACCTGATCCAGAGGCTGGAATGTATCCAAGCCTAACGAAAACACGTGTTAGTCGGTTGACTTCAGAGCACCCGTCGTCTGTGCGTCCTCCGACTTCCTCCACGTATTTTGATAAAGTAAAAGGAAAAGAGCTTTCGTCCACATTACGAAAGTCTACAGCCATGAACAAAGATTTGGTACCAACACGTCCCCGGCAACGTCAAAGTGGAGAACCACTTGGTAAGCGCACTCGTTTCTCTGATGATGCTGCAGCTTCCACAATTGCAGTTCCTGTATCGGGCACTCCACCTCAATCCCAAGTGTGCATAAATAACGCACAAACGGAAAACACGCGAACAGTACAAGCTATGATGCAAAACCTATTGCATTTTACGATGATGATGACCGAATCTATAAATAATCAGACCGGACCAAATTTCGTAATGCCTAATCCAGTGGACTATGGACTTCCTTTTAATTTGCCTTCTCAGGGTGGTTCTGCACTAGTCGCTACTCAAAAAAATCTTACAATTCCACCACACACGGTGGACGGTGTACAAGGCAATTCACAGACAACTTTGATGGAAAGTTCGATTGTTTCTGTGGACAGAAATGCCGAAAAAGACACAGCGTCATCAAGTAAAGGTGCCAATCCCAATAAAAAGTCCAAACAGTCAAAGCCAGCTAAACGAAAGCCAAAAATTTTGAAGACAAAAATCCCTTCAAAACCCATCAGTACCACTCTGGCAATTCAATATGAATCTGACACGTCTACTAAGAATAACATAAATATTCCGGCCACCTCAATATGTCACTTCGAGCCATCCAGTCACAATGCAGCAAGTGAACCAACAATTATTGTGGGCAGTAGTACCTCTTCAACGCTCCAACATGATTTTACTCGGCTGCCTCACACAGAAGAGACTTTTAGCCCTTTCAACGATGTCGCGGAGGTGGATACTAATTATCTTGACACAAATTTTGACACTCTTACCCAAATACCGAGTCGTACCGAATATATGGATTACCTACTCCCTAGTACAAGTTCAGGTGCTAACCACGATTATCGAGCATACTGTGTTAGTGTACCACCACTGGAAGAAGGATTTAGGAGAATCGAAGCAGAGAAAAGTCGAAACGTTTCAGGAGGTTTCACAAAAGACAACAATATTACGAAAGCTGGATCCACTGTCTCGAAATCTTCTTTGGATTCAGGAATTTTAAATGATGATTTGTACCTGACTGAGTCCGGTGAAGACGATAGCGACATCATTGATGAGGGCCCTGCAAGTCCTACTCCAGAAATTATTGACGAATTGAAAACAGGTTGCACTAAGAATGTGAATCCTTGGTCAGATCTGTCTCCGGAAATGATTGGTAAGTCGTACAAAAATTTGTTTCAGTTTTCACATTATTATTTCGAAAACCACAATGAGTAGCTATTGTAAACTGTAATGTGTGATTTGCTTAATCAATAGCTATTGTATCAATTTTTTTAGCGACAATTGCTAACGAGAGCAATATTTTATTGGACATTTTCATCGGCAAATCAATACAAGAATTGTCCTTGTATGTCAAAGGGGAGGAAATTATGCAAGAGCTTCACTTTATAGATTTAAAACCTCCGGAAAGTGGAATAGCCAAGTAAGCACAACATATACCGAGTTTTTAAATAAACATTATTAGTAGGTAAAACTAAATATTATTTATGAATTTTAGGGCTGTTTATCAGTTTGTGTTCTCCGACGAAGAGGTATTGGAAAAGTGTCGTGATGATGGAGATCTGCCACTGTCGCAAACAGCGCGTAAACTTCTGTTGGCGATACAAATCTTGTCAAATTATGAAAAATACCGAAACTTGGCGTCACTGGTTTTGAAATACTTTCACTCGCAAGTTATTCCTAATCCTAAATATGAATTTAAGGTATGTGAGTTTTATTTCGCATTTCTTCGATGCTAAAATGCCTTCATTAATTTAGTAAATATTAACACTTTGTTTTATTTGTGTGTAGGAGTCAAATCACATATTAGTCAAATTGGGGCGTTTTTACGGAGCGTTGAGCCGTAAATTTGAATTGAATGAAGATATTAAAATGTTAATCTTCGACACGTTGTACTGGAAGCCACCACTTGCTTTCGCGCTAACATACGGGATACTTTGTTTGAATTCGGATGTATTTTCTGGACTTCCTTACGGTAAATTATTTTGAATTCCAAATTTATTCTTTAAATGACTGAGCTAGTAGTGAATATATTGGCAATAGAATTGCAATTGTGATCTTCTTGTATGTGAACAGAAAACTTTGGCCTAAAAGATCGAGCCATTATGTATGCCTTAATGTGTGCCCCACAATTCAATGATGCCAAACAGTTTCCTGCTGTGCAGTCACTACTAAAACAGTCCCTCGGAATTGTAATTCCTGAAAGTACGTTTGAAGAATATGTCGATGCTGTGCTGACAGAAATCAAAAGTAAGTTTCTATGGTTCTGATTCCCCTTTGGGTACGTATCCTTTGAATTTAAATTACTTCTGGTGTTTTTACAATTTTTTATTAGCTCTGGAAGAAGACAAAGTGCTGAGAAGAGCAAGTCAAGTAGTATCTATGCTGTGTCTACAAGCCAAGTGGACATGGTTTGAAGCCTTCATTAAAAAACGGTTAGGCGACTGGTTGAACGGATGGAGACAAAGTAACATCACTGGTGCAGTTTTGGCTAGTTTCATCAATGTAATTGGTAGGAAACGCGCACTTGAATAAACGATATAAACCCGTGCTTTAGTAGGAGCTTGGTTAAAGTTTTTCGTTATAAATTTTCAGGGGATGTATGTCACGATTCTTCTGCTCACGAAGATGTTGGAGGTCTTCAGCAGCTTGTGCTGACATTGAAAAAAATTAACTCGGATATCAGTAAGATTAACAATTTTAAAAATGATGTATAAAATACAGTTTTACTTGAGAATGTACAATTATTGGAATTTTGTGTAGTGGAACCCATTCTAAAAGACGCTATTCAAACTGTTTATGAGAAGATTGAGCGAAAGATTTTGAAAATGCAGACGACCAAGCCTACCACTTGGACTTACAATAAAAAATATTCCATTGTCGAAAGAAACAAGAAGAAGAAAAATAAAAAGAAGAAAAAGAAGCAATTGGCACCGCGCCAGCAGGAAATGATAAAAGCGGCCTTTGAGTTGGAACACAATGTGCCGGTGCCAACAGCGAAGGTAGTATCTCCTCCGCCGCTTCACGTGCAACCGACTGTGGTAAATGTTCCTCAAAGCTTCTGCTGGGCATCAGCACAACAAGTTGATGCTTACACTAGTCAGAATGCAACAGTCAATACTACCCGACCTCCTTATAAGAGTCCAAAAGGCCGTCTAACTTCTCGTGGAAGACTCCTGAAAAAAATTGGTCTGAAAAGGAAGACTCCCATTAAACATATTTAGATTTATCTTAGGAACTGCTGAAGGATGAGGTATGTTTACAGGAGCTTACTTGTAGGAAAGAAATAATAGCCTTACTATGAAGCATAACGAGATCTTTGTACTTACTATTAGTGATAATAAATTTTGTAACATGTCAAAATGTTTTCAGCAAATAATTAGTTTTTCAGCTTATCAAAACGATTTCTTGTATTGTAATGTGTTGTTTTATATTTAATTGTAGAATATGTGTTCAATGTCATATAAATATGAGTTTGTTTTTTGTTACTAATAAAATGTTTGAAATGAAAATATACCCATGTGTGGCAAAAGTATGTGTGCATTCAATTAAATAGTTGAGCTATTATTTTCAACATCAACAAAATTTCTACGTATTTAACAATTCACACGTGCTTGCTGAATAACTGGTTTGTTATGCTAAAATTATAAATTATAATGATGAATCACAGCACCGAATTTAAGAAACTATCTTTGAGAACCCTCCTCTGCAGAATTAAACCGGGGCAGGATAAATATCGCGCACTACAAACAATTTGCTTTCTGGTGGTAAATCATGATTGATGTTTTGTTTATAACAGCAGAAGTCAAAAGAAGAAATAGAAATTAACGACTTGCAAGAATTTTTTGAAATCAGTGAGTGAATACGAATTACGAGCGATTTTTTTAAGAGCAAAAACGTTAATAGAGAAAATACTATTCGAAGGAGGACACCGACGGAAGGTGAAGGTGAAACCTTTACAGCGTTAAGATCAAGTTGTTTGGTGTGTGTACGTGTAACGTAATACCGTATGTAATACGGTAATGCTCAGATAAATCTTGACCAATTCAATATGAATTTTTTTGCAGTATTTTACGATGGGTCATGATGAAGCAGATGGAGAAAATGAGACAGCCGGTCCTGGTGACGGTGAAGATATAGAAGACGATGATATTTTGGATTTACGACAACAGTTTCACAACACCGTCCGAGAAAATATCGTACGTACATGTTGCCTCTTCTTCATTAATTCTTTCACACGCTTATTCATTTTAAATTAACATTGGGGCCGTGTATTTACAATTTTTTTGAACAGATTTTTCTCCTGTTTTTCCTAACGCTTTCTATTATAAGTTGGACGATAATTGAAGCATTTTTGAAGAAAAAGGAGAGAGAAGAAAATAACGAAATATCAACATCTGTGCCGTCCCAAGCAGATGATGATGAGTCTGTTGTGTACCGTATTTGGTAATATTTATTTAGTAGTTGTCAATATCCGTGAAACCATAAACTGTTTACATCCTCCAATTTAAATATGGTCGTTTGAATGACATGTTGCTTAAACCGAATTGATTTAGGAAAGAAATGATATATAACCTATGTAAATAATTGTAATTTAACTTGAATTTCAGTTTTTGGTTATGCGTTTTCTCCTTGAGTATTTCGATGGGAGCTGCTCTTCTGCTACCGATTTCCATTTTATCAAACGAAGTTCTACTTTTATACCCAAAGACGTACTACGTTCAATGGCTGAATGCGATGCTTATACAAGGACTTTGGAATTTGATTTTCTTATTTGCAAACATATCATTATTTTTTCTGTTGCCATTTGCGTACTTATTTATCGAAAGCGAAGGATTTTCAGGACACAAAAAGGTTTGATTGATTTCAATACAAAACAAAACAATATTTAGGTTTAGGTACCAAAACCACTGTTTACTAATGACTACAAATGGGTTTATTGCATTTTCTAGGGATTGGCTGCCAAGCTATACGAAGCAATAGTTGTGTTGATCTTAGTGGCCATTGTTATATATGGTATTACGTACGTAATGGCGTCCGTTTTGAGCCCTGAAAGAACGACTTTTGGAGGAATTTTTAGTCTAGGCCTAAGCAACCAACTTCCATTTATTTACTCGTGCATATCATTTTTTGGTGTTCTACTACTTCTACGTGAGTTACACTTATTTCTATATCATGAATAGTTATTAGTATTTTAACAAGAATCGATCATGTATATAATGTAAATATGATATAATTCTCCCTGTGTGATTTTTTTATATTTAAGTGTGTACACCCTTGGGATTTGCTCATTTGTTTACTGTATTAAGCCAACTTCTCGTTGGCCCCCAATTTCTCAGAAATTTGGAGGAAGAGTATTTCACAGCCTACTTGGAAGTAGAATCTTTGAAGAATAAATTAAACAAAAAAGTTGAAAATGTAAAGGACCTCGAAAAATGCGTTCAAAGTTGGGATACAAAGTACAAACAATCAAAGGGAAAATATGACTACAGAGAAGACCAAATCCATAATTTGGATGGAAAAGGACATGAATTCTTCAAATCATTTCATCACATGGCTTCAGTTTTACCAAGTGATGATTTAGATGAAGATGAAGAAACAATTCGTGGTCGAATCAAGGCTAAGGAGGAAGATCTCTCTGCATTAGGTAATTTTTATGTATTCATGGAATCTTGTATTGTGGGATCCATTTAGCATAAAATTCTAATGATATATGTGTACTTGTGGGTAGAAAAACTCAAAAAAACACCGGGATGGAAGCGAAACCTGGTCTACCCACTTGCATTCCTATTCGTACTAGTCTTAACAGCTCTTACTGTGTTTATGGTTATCGTAAACACTTTGCAACTAGTCGTTGGACTGAAAGCTTTACCATTAAGTGCCCAGGTATTTTAACTTTCAGATTTCGAAATTCTCGCTGACGTTTCAATTGACAAAGCATAAAAATCTGTACTAAAACCCGTTTTTTGCAGAATTTTTCGCTGGGATTGTCGTCAATGTCTGTTTTGGGCCCGTGGGGAGCTTCTCTGGAAGTTGTAATAATTTTTTATCTCATAACAACTTCACTTATTGGATTATACAATTTGCCTGGGGTTAGAAAACTTCGCCCTAAACTAGGCGACTCTCCAACGAGCCACATTATTTATAATTGCGCTCTAGTTCTAATTCTGAGCTCAGCCTTGCCGGTTTTAGCCAGAATATTGGGTATATATCTATATCATATTATGTGAATTCAAAGTGGAAGATGTTCTAAAAGTTATGGACATATTTTTAGGGATCACTAATTTCGATCTTTTGGGAAGCTACGGACAAATCGAGTGGCTGGGTAACATTTACATTGTTCTGTTATACAATGTAGTTTTCTCTGTATCTTCAACACTATGTCTGGTGACTAAGTTCACATCAGCAATCCGCCAGGAACTTTGCTCAAGGTTTACACAAAAAATTGTAATGGTATTCTCTATTGAGCCTATGCAGCAATGAAATTTTAATCTGTAATTTGTTAATTTTTGAGGTAGGCTGCAAAATGTTCTACGAGTTCTGTCATTTTGGAAAAGAAGCACCACTGCACCTTCGACACAACAAAATGGAGAAATTCATCCGCTCTCTAACTCTCCTTTACGTTCGTCACGCCGTGATAATGATTTTATAGCAACTCATAAAGAAGACTGATTAAGTTACTTCACTGCACAACAACTCATTTAACAATTTTCATGGTTTTGTTCCTCAAACCATATTTTAACGTGATTACTTCAGCTGGTTTAGAAGAATGCAATTGAGTGTTGGAATCGACCGCTCAATACAGTTACACCAAAACCAAAGCACAAATGCATTAGATTTGCAACCTTAACTTTAAAAAAGCGGTCTTGTTGGATTACATTTGCCTTTGTATGTACAATGTGGAAAAAAACATGTATTACAATTGCATACACACATTAGGATAGTTATGTATATTTAGTATGCATACATATATATTTTCATTTGTATACAAAAATTCTATAGTATGTGGTATGACCTTTACATATTTATTTCAAACACGAGATCTACCTTTACACGTAACTAAACATTTAAGGGATTTTAATGTTGTAAAAACTAAACACAGTACAGCAGTTTATTTTTATCCTGTCAGTCGTATCGTATTATAGCGTTTGTAGATCTAGTCTTTTGTTAGAAATCGCAAACAAGTGCTCTTAATTTATAAATTTCTGCCACAGGTAACTTACTATGAATTTACAGAGTTCAGTTCCAGGGTGGACCGTAGTTAACTATTGACGACATTCTTGCATTTACTCTGCGTACACATGTATAATGCGTGTATACAATATACAACACATTACTCAAAACATGAAGCAACCAAAATTGACGATGATGTCTTTGTTTACAATAATTTATTTTGTGTTGCAAAATACATTTGATTATACTTCTTATAACTATAAATTCCATTCATCCGTTCAATTTTATGATTTTTTGTTATTGCAAGTTCATTTTTGTTGTGGGCCCCAGCCAAGAGAAAGAAACTCGGTGGTTGCTCCTGGTGAAAGGCTAGGAGAAAAAGAAAGCCACCAATCATGTTTTATTTTAGAAATGAGAACCCAACCCAGCGCCAAAATCGAATTTTCCGTAGTTTCTTCTGTCTTACACCAGCGGGACTGCGGGACAGTAGAACCGGATATCACCGACTTGTTTGTCCAGTTTGCAATTTTATGTTGGATCGAAGCATACATATCGTGCAAGTGTGCATAGCCAAAGCGTTGCTTATACGCAAATTGTGGTTCAACGAACCAAACATTCACCAGCATAGATGCAAAAAGAGGCAAAAGTGAAAGTAATTTAGTGAAACCAATATTATCAGCTGATTCTGAAGACAAAACACGTGATTGAAAGCATTGGCTACAACAATGTAGGTTGCATTACATTTTTGTTTTTTATCTTTATATGGATATCAATTGCATTTATGAATGCTTGAAAGAAAAGTTTAATAGTGATATCGTTAAGAAGATACTTTCACTCGCACACGTGCTAGTGGTAAAAGCGGTAATGACGTGTTTGCACAATTATGTAGCTGCTCTTTAGCTCTACTCTATAATATCCAGAAAGTGTCGGGATTTGAGTATTATAGACGACTATTATGACTGCTACACAACAACCCAATTAATAATCAATAAATATACACAGAAGAAGATTTATTTAGGATATATATACTAAGTGTCACTTGTGTCGGTTGAATTGCAAGTCATCGTGACTGGTTTTGGGAGCTGTGCTTGTGCAAGCCAAGCCATGTGCCTGCATTTTGCATTTGTCTTTATTAACATATGCAACGATTTGTTTGATTAGAATTATTACAGCTGAAGACCCACCCAAAAAACTTAATATTATTCCCTTTTCTGTGTACTCTCCATCTCCATTAGTGGACTTTTGGGAGGAATATTAGAATAATTATTGCATTTTGCAAACATGTTCTAATTCATTAATTGAGAATAAATTACCTTTCCCCAGCAAAGTCTTCAATTGCGGAACTGTTTATTTTCCGATTGTCGCCACAGTTGGCAATAGGATTTCGAAGTCATTTTGATTGCTTTTATTTTCGTACAGACGAAGGCAGTTCTAAAGAGAAAGTAAGTGTTATTTAACTATTTAACTTTCTGATTTGCAGTTTATTATTGAAGTTTGAATATCAGAAATGTAGTAATTAAGCCAGTGTTAATACTCTTTTTCTCTTTCATATTTATTTCAGATATTCTGGGGAAACATTCTATTTCTCTGATCCAGACAGATCCAACAGAAGAAATATCAGGAATATCATTTGAGTTTCTTTAAAAAAGAGTCATTTATGATCTAAGAAAGAGAGAGAGAGAGTAAGGGCACAAAATCATAAGGTGACAAGAGTCCTCTTTCAATAAAAGAGATCCAGTAAAAATGGAGCACCAGGATTCTAATAGTGAATCTTCTCAAACCGCTTCCGGCAGCGCCAATTCCAACGATAATAAGAGTTGCATTAATAGTGATGAAAATAGTCACAATAATTCTGCAGTTGAACTTTACCTGTACGATTTGAGTCGTGGCATGGCAAAGACCCTATCTGAGGCTCTTGTTGGTAAAATACCATTAATGACTTGAATTATTTGAAGTTTACCCATTAGCTTTCTCGGTGTCTGTCTCTGTATATTTTTATATTCAGGTATACGCTTGAGTATACAAAAGTTTGTGTAAAATGTTCATCATTTAAAAGTGATGTCTACAAGATAGCTGGATTAAGTCTTATTTAAATTTAAATTTCCTAATTGGTAACATTATCAATGTGTATTACAGGCCAGCACCTCGAGGGAATTTGGCACACCGGTATTGTGGTCTATGAAAATGAGTATTTTTTCGGCGGTGGTGGAATTCATGAATGTTATCCTGTAAGTGAAAATAATGTGTAACTGTCCAGTTTCAGTGTTCCGGTGTAAATTGTTTAGAATTACTTTGTTCTAAAGTGTGATTGCATGAGCTTCGTCAGATTTTACTGATGCATTTTACATGTACATTTTTTAGGTGAGGGTGTAGATGCTTTAGTAATGGAGGAACTGATGAGATACGGGTTAATTCAATTTTGTATGGTGAAAGTTTTATGCTCACAATAAAAAGGTGTAGCACAAGGTGTAGGAGCTTTGTTAAGTCAAAAATTACTGTAAGTTTATGATAATAATATTATTGGATCATGGTTAAGCACGAATTAAGATGAAAGTATCTTGAAGACAAAGAACTTTATAGGAATCTCAAGAGTGGTCTTACAGCTTGTGTTGCGAGTGGGGAGAGTATAAATAGATTTCTAAAAATAAACAAAGGAAGTTTGAACTCCGATGTAGTTTACTAGACACTACCTCGTCTGTTACACAAAACAGCACAGCAGTAGTCCCGTGCTTCTCTATGCACTTGCTCCTCTTACGGGCAATAAATATGTACTAAAGGGAGATGCCCATTTCCATGGGGGAAAATTCTATCTCAGTACTAGGAAATACGTAATACCGACACTTTTTTGTATATAGGTGGTTTAGTTTGTGATGCTTACGTACTTACACAGTAATGGTGAAGTTAAGGAATGCTATATAGTCGCATTTTTCTTATTTCATGAATAATCTTAGCTCTTTACTTACATACTCTTTCTGTGTTGGCATTGCCTCACTGATTGTATTGCACAAGTTCTTTGCACTTTTACCCTTCAATATTCTTATTCTTTGAACGTCTACAATACTTTCGTAGATTAACGTAGATAGCCGAAGTGCCCTGGAAAGATCATAATACATTTGAAGTCACACATTCAACAGTTTGTGCCTAATTGTGTTATTGTGGGCATCACTCTTGTTAGTAAGCTAATTTTATTGAAGTATATTTGTGTAATTCTTACTTTAAATACATGATCAATTTTCTTGATTTAGTTTACAATGTATCAATTAGAATCTTTTGTTATTGTTTTATATTTTACTTCCTAAATTTATTTTTGCAAGATTGGATTTGATAACTCCATGCACGTCGCACGTACATTTTAATTTGGCACTTTATATGAAGTTGTACTCAACGGCACTGTGGCTATAATGGTTTAAATTGCTTTTTTTAGGGAACTACAATACTCGGTCAGCCTTTGCGAAAGTACATTTTAGGGATCACAGAGATTCCCAAGGAAGTTTTTCTGCTGCAAATCCAAGAGCTCAACGACTCAGTATTTAACGGAAGTGCTTACGACCTATTTACTCACAATTGCAATACTTTTAGCAACGAACTAGCACAGTTTCTTGTGGGACACGGTATTCCAGGATTCATTCTTGAATTGCCCTTAACTGTACTGAATAGGTAGGTGAAAGTATGAATTGTGATAAATTACGGAGGGTAAAAGTTGACATTCTACATGTTGTTCCAAATATATTTTTTTCAGCCCTATTGGTCAAATACTGAAACAATTTTACGACCAAAGTTTATTGAGATTGAGGGGAGGTTACGATCCTAGCCCTTTCGAATTTTCAGGTGAAGTAGTGAGACACGTTGGTGATTTAAACGGGAAAATGGGCGACCGTGAAGAGTCTCCCCACTCCTCAGATGAGGGAACTCCGCCACCCAGACCAAACATTAAAAAACGAGACCTAGTAGCTGAAGTCGAGGAGGAAGAGAGAAAGGAACGAGAAGAGAAAAAGAAAAATAGAGAACCGCCCATTGTCTTCAGGTTTATTGCATTTTTTCAGAAAAAATTATTGAGGTATATAATGCATAATGTTCTTTATTCACCTGCGATTACAGGGAGCTAGGAAGAGAAGTCAATGAATTATTGGATGAATTGGAAAAGTCGTTGTGCAAGGTGGAACTCAATGATGAAGAGATGCGGTGTCTAAAGGAGTTGCGGGAATACGCTCTGGGTGATGAAGGTGATGATAATAAACAACTATAATTAATCATTGAACATTATTCTTAGAATCGTTAATTTTAAAATAGCTAATTAACAACGTTTTGTAATTTTTAAAGGTTCATGGGTTCTTTCTGATGATTTCCTTAACCTTATTGGTAAAATGTCAATATTTTATTCGTGCTTCCAACTGATAATTATTGTTAAGTATAATAATATGCTACACATATCTCTTTGTATTCAGGGCGAATTTTGCTGAGTGGAGAAAATGGAATCGGTGACGACTCAAGAGAGTGAGTAAACCTAAGACTAGGACATGTTTTACTATTGCAGTCAGATAGTGGCATAGTAGATTTGATTTTGAAAATTTCTATTTATTTACAGGTACTGCTGCAAGATTTTGGCGTGGCTAGCAGTATGT
Organism: Plutomurus gul; assembly: GCA_019776185.1. Lineage (NCBI taxonomy): Eukaryota > Metazoa > Arthropoda > Collembola > Entomobryomorpha > Tomoceridae > Plutomurus > Plutomurus gul. The sequence continues at coordinate 39,135 of JABASC010000296.1, forward strand.
TATTTTTTATTGAAATGCGTTCATTGTAATTTAATGTACTGAAGTGGGGCTAAAGATTCAGCTGATGTTTTTAGGTCACCAAAGATGATGTTATTCTCGTACTCCACCAAGACAGACGGGACCACGTGATAATGCGATATGCCTCGAATGTGGACCAACTGTCTCCAAAATGTCAAGAAGCTGTAGCTTACCTCCTGTGCAATCTTTTCGAGAATCTTTCTACGTCTGAGTGGCTACTGTAAGCCACATATGTGATGCTATATTAGATGACAGTTACTAACTTCCACTAATGTGAGCATGAGTTGGTTGTAATTTATTTTATGATTGCGTTTTAGGTATATATCCGAGTGGGAAAATGACACGAGAGGTTTGACATCAAATATTCGTGTGACAACAAAGGTTGGAGTACATGCTCTGCTTTCTAAAGAGTTTAAAGATATAGGGTCTGCTTTGGTGTACAACATGGTGTCCAAGGAGGTAAAAACTGCGGTCAGTAAACTCACACTTTCGTCCGTCCATCATCACACTGACACATTGAATTTAAGCCTTATTTTTGAGCTCTTTCTTTGTAATTTTGATTTAATTGGACCTAAACCTCTGAAGGAGATTTGAGATTTACAAAAAGTACTTAGAAGGTATTTTGTCTAATGAAGTTGTTTGTGTATGAGCTCCAAAAATATTGAAAATTCGCATCTTACGCTTCCTTGCTACTATTTCGCCTCTCACTCCCACCACCAAAGACATGCAGCTACACATTTTTTCGTTCGTAATTTATGATGTCTGCAACTTGATTTCATCTGAACAGTTCGCTTGGACTGTGAGTTTGAATTTGAACATGTGCGCCTGAATGCTATTATTTGCCATGATTGTCTCCATTACTATGCTTCTTTGTATTGCCTGTGTACTGTGTGTATTCTACGTGCTTACTTATTAAGAGATATTGAACATGGTTCATGGGATGTTTGCGCAGTCATTCGGTGTCACAACCTAGTATTCATTTCATTTATGCATATTAATTTAAATTACGTTGGCTTCTTTTTGCTTAGCCGTGTATGCGCATTTAATTTTATATGTCGTAATGTGGAAAGAGCAAACTATATTCTACAGTGAGTCTGAGTTTTCTGTGAGTATTTATTTTATGGGAAGCATTAGCAATTTGAGTACGTCAGTGTATTTTGTTAGGTTCAATAAACAAAGTATATCATATGGACGGGCGGTGAAAGTCTATGTACAATAATAACTTATGTAATGTGAACTTGTTTTTTCTCGCAAGCGACTCGGACAAACATCCCTCGTGAGGTCAATCCTCCCGGCCAAATCAAAATCCAAGGTCGGAGATGATGGCCCAATTATTTTCTACCTTTCCTTTATGCTAGCATCTTTCTTCTTCTATTTGAAATAATATAGATAGTAAACGGAGTGGTTTGATACTAGGCTTGTGGTTTTTTTGTATATGGGTTTGATTACATAATATTTAAATTATATTCACTGTTTGACTGTTTAATCACTGTGCTCTCCGTGCTCTCATAGGTTTTCGATGATGTTGCAGTGGAAATGGCATTAGCTCTTTTGCAATTTCTGTCTGAAAAACCTTCAGAGACCTTAACTTGGCGAGGTTTGAAATCTCTTCTTCGATGTTGCCAGTTAGCAAGAGCTGAGGTACACATATACATACACACGTTGAAATTGAGATTATTTTTGTATGTTTGATATTAGATGAGATTGTTTGTAAACATAGGTTCCTGGGTTGATAGCAATGATCGGATGGCCGGATTTGAAAGGTCTGAGCAGTCGGTGCGACGATTTAATAAAACAAGTAGATGTTCTGCTAAAGGCAACGGCATAAAATTGGTCGCAAAACCTGCCCACATTCTGCAGTAATCGCAATCTTAATCTTACCGAATGAATGTATTTGCTTGAAAAAACGTTTGGACTGTGTGTATTTACGATCAGTTCGATACTTACTCATCTGGCACGACAAAATGCTACCGCAAATCGCGCTCGCGTTGTTTCCGTAGTATCAAAATTCTTCTCCAGTGAAGTGATGTAAATTACGTTATTACGTACTATACGATATCATAATATAAGTGCATATCTCTATGCAATGTCCACAGAATCGGATAAATAATTATTTGTAATCCTATGTTGCTTTGCCTTTCGTTTATTCAATATCTAATTCAATTCGCTTTGACGGTTATCCCAATCATTATTCTATAATAAAATTGGATAAGAACTGATTAAAATAGCTGCTACCTTATGTATAATCAATGAATACAAGTTTTAAAGTAACAACGTCCTGTTGGTGACTTTTCCTTCTAAATTGACGGTAAATTAGAGGTATAAGCGCATACAGTAGTACATACACGTGCGTGGTGCTTTAAAAATAATAACTGGGTAGCTTTTGTGTAATATTGTAAGATGTTCGTGATGTGAATAGGAAACGTTATCTAATATGGCTACAAGTTTATAATGTTAACTATAATGTATGTATTTGACATCAGACAAGCTTACCTCTTATGGTGTGTCTGTGTTATTAAAGTTGTGGTTTTTAAGCTAGTCCATCTAATTTATAGATTTTTAGGCATTGTTATAACGCTTTATTACTGTTACTACCGTGTTATCCTGTTTAATGAAATTTATTGTAAATTATGAGGAATCCTCATGTGGAAAAGCTACACATAGCTACACCTCACCTACCTGACTGAACAAATCTTTCAACCAAATCAAAGCTAAAAGGGTATTATTAACCAACACGTATATCAATCAACCAAAAACCAAGCGTACAATATATACAGGTATAATAACAACAAAATTATGAACAATATCTTATCGTACAACTTCAGGACAGGGCTGCTAAAAATGCTTCCTTCCTCTGACGACTCGTAACTGTGAGATTCACTAAACAGTATTTCTGATGCAATGAAAATAGCCTAAAATAACTGAAATTTGTGTCTATTAGAGCAAAAGTAGAAAGACTGTCAATACTCTCGTAAAATACTCGTAAATAACGTTGCATTGCAATTTAATGTGTCAATTTTGTCTGGTGAATTTTGTTGTACGTACACATTTAATATGTAGTGTCTTATGAAGTAATAAGTCATAATTACGACTGTTTACTATACACTTCATTGGTTGTCGCTAGTTCTCTTATTCTGATTGGTAATATGGCATGCCTAGTATACGTACTGTATTTGAACCTTCTAATAATTGATCGTGTTCATATTTAACTGAAAAACATTTCTACTCGACTAAATTGTTGCCAATTAAAACACATTCAATAAAAACACAAGTGAACATCTTTCTAAGGTTTCTCAAATCTGTCATCATGTGATGTACCATCACATGAATCGCCTGAATCGCATCAATTACATCGCAGATATAACTGCACTTACTATAAGCGTACCCTTACTTCTATTTGTATGCAGGGTCAAAATACCATGTGAATAGGAAAGATTGCACTATTTAAATATATTAATAACTGGTCTTTCCATAAGCGAAATTATGGCAAAGGCTAAAGTGCTATTTCGTAGTATGTTGCTATTAATACGATGACATTGACTCTGCCTGCTGAATCTGTGGGCGGATTCCGAATTCAGGGTGGCATTGACTTTAAAAACTGTCGCATATGTATTCATTATATTCGCACATTTGTATTCCCTCATCCATGCAAAATTATTATAAGCGTTATCAGTTTTCTGCCCAGTTTACTAATACTTTCATTTACTTAGGAAAAGAAGATCAATGTAAATAAGAGTAAGACCAAACTAATCATGTTCATGTATACATATATTATCAATTTTCGTCTGATGGTATAAAAAGATTTTGTGTAGCACTCCCTTATAATCTCGTATGCGAAAGTGTGTAGCGTGAAACGCAATGGACCAGACTTATAATCACAAGCATTACATTTGGTTAGATATTAAATTTTTGCTGAAAATGCTGTTTGAAGTTAAATAAATGAGCACATGTTTCTTAATAAGTAAAAAAGACTTCAAAAGTAGTTCGTATATAGATAGATATCCTGCCAGTACTAAAACTACCATACATTCTCATACAAGCCTGGTTATGCGCTGTGGATGAGTCTAGTCAAATTCCTTCCTGACCTTCCTGTTTGAGCCAGCACATGTCTTTTACTACACTTTTCTATTTATTTAAATGTAAAATATCGATATTTTTCTGTCTTAAATGACCTTTGAATGCGAATTATCAATTTTAGTTGTGAGCTTCATGTACTAAAAACGTAACGTACTTTTTACCCACGCCGACCAATTTATCCCTACTAATGAATGTGACGAAATTGCTGACCCAAAATGTAAATACGAATACGTTAGGCAGACATCAATACGAATGGAGTAATTAGTACACCGAGTCTGGACATAATGGACAAAAATGTTCTATGTATGTACATATGAACTCCACCCCCCCTTAATGCGCTTAAAGAAGCATGTTTTAAACTTTGTTTGGCAGTTTAAAGTACATAGGTTGGCAAGCATTTATTTATCAAGTCAACTAGGTATATTAAGCTAAATGTCCATGAATTTACTGAAGATGGATAGGGGGCTGTCGTAGTACTGGTAAGGATTGAATGGAAATGATTCCAGCAAATGTATCATGCATTGAAAAGGTATCAGTACAAAATTAAGGTAACTTTTCATTTTATTCGTATGTGCATCTGGGATAAAGTTCAGCCTCAGTTCCACATGCTCTCAGATGGCTTCATGCGAAGGTCTTATGAAAACTAAATACATCGAAGAGGAGTCTGCCTAATATCGCTGTGAATCCTATAGATACGATTGCGTATAATGGTTTTTGGAGGTACAGAGAGTTGTACTTGCGTCCTTATCTTTTTATGTTTTAGTTAGCGTGAGTAACTACATAGACCATGCATTGGCTGTGTATTTGATTGTATTTGTATCGTATCCTATGCAATGTTGTGTGTCGTGCGCTGAGAGGGATTGTACATATTTGCATTGTGTTGTAGTTGTACACTACACTGACTACACTGTACACTGGGTTCTCTGCGAGGAAGGCTGCATTTTGTGTTCACTTCACTCGACTATCTCACTCGCTCTGTTGGACTCTTCAATCTACCACTTACTACTACTACTACACTCTTAGCTACGCTTTACTTATTATTATTTAACTTGATCTTCTTGCTCTGTTCTTCTTGCGACCTTTGCTGGATACTGAAATTACCTTCGCCTTCTTCAATTTCTTCTTAGCACTGGACGAAAATCTCTCTGGACCATCATCTCCATCCTTTACAAAGCGTCTAGTACGTAAATACAGTGGACTGAGATCAGATTGAAGAATTAAAAGCAAAGCAGTTCGTAAATAATTCATCGTTCAATTTTCCCAAATTGAGGTTTACCGACTTGCCTATCTGCACAAGACACGACACAATTTTTTAACAACGTTCCGATAATCCCTAGATAATCAATTAACAAAATGAGTTTGTCTCCAGTGGCTCGTCAAGTGACTCAAAGTCAAGCTATCCCTTCACGCCGTATGGTCATCAACAGTGCCAGTCAACTACCCAATGATTACTCCACTACCCCGGGAGGAACGATTTACTCTACAACCCCCGGAGGTAAGTTGAAATTTTTAGCTCCATTGCCTATTCTACAACAAAATTTTACTTTTACTTATTTTCTAATTTTTACATTTGTAGAGGTATTTTAACGCATATTGCATAGTGTCCGTTTGTATATGTCAGTATAACAGTCAGCCGTTGTATATACTAAAAATAATTTTAATATTTTTTAACAAGTAGGCTGCTGTACAGTAAAGAAATTCCTAGAACGTGCACAATGAGAACATGTAAAATTTATAAATGTCAATATTATGTGTATGTTACTTTGAGTGACACACGATAGCTAAACAAGGAAATATTATTCTGTAGTTTTGTAGAAAGTACCGCATTGTAATTATATTTATCTTTACAACAGTGTTGCTGTTTTTTCTACAAAATGACAAATAATATTAAATTGGAAAAAATTAAAGTACAGATTAAATATTTTTATTTGATCCCAATCTTGACATGACATGAACGCATTTTGATTTAGTTTTGAGTTTAAAATTTCGAAGAAATGCACAGGAGGCAATAGGGAACCGGTTGCGTAGCATCAAAAGTAGCATGCAGTCCCTCATAGGAAACCACGTAAGCATTGCAGCACAAGAAGTGGATAAACATTGAGTTGCTGCGTAGTTGTAGTATAGGAAATTATATTGATAGGCATCATATAAGTCTTCTAGCAGAGAGACTGAGACAGAAGTCATACAATTTTACGTGCACCTACATATTATTTGCATGTATCAATGTATTTTTATGTACAGAATACACATGGCGTGAGGTGATATGTACTATGCTATTTACGTTCGTATACATATTCACACGTACTGGTATTAGACGAGATGGTCTTGCGTTTTTTATCGCTTATTGCCATCACAATAGTATTGGCTAAAAGTATTGTTCATAAGGTGGAAATCTTCCGCTGCACGGGTACAGAATTCCACGAATGAAATTTGAACATAAACGTTCTTATTTATTACTCAAAGGAATCGTTTGTTTACTAATAATATTGTTATTTGAGTACAATTCATGACTCATATCCGCACTCGCACTTAAACCATTTGTTGCATTGTATATGTAGATATACATAATATATGCAAATATTGAAACAAATAAGCCTCAAATTATGCTATGACACTTTCTTATAAGGTACAACGCTAATTTAAACTGACAATTGTGTTTCTGCACTACCTATTAACATTAGAAGGAATAATCTAGAAACCACCAATATCGATTTCAGTGCATCCATTGATCAAAATATATTTTCGGCTTCGGTCAATGCAATTTTTGTACTAGGCTGTGTGGGCATATTCGCTAAGAAGTATGAAACAGTCATCAACAAAGAAAACATTACTTATTAAATAAAGCTCACTGTATGGTGTGGGTATATATGTCTGCAGAGTAAACATTCACAGCTATATACGCCATGTGACGGGCGAGGAATGGACAGTTTCGCTTTATTACTAGTTTGCATTTATGTTGAGCGATGTTCTCAGCCATCCTTCTTCCTGTGTGCTTGTAGTAAGTGTTGGGTTAACCGCAACATTAGTAGTACTAGATGCCGAACGAATGCTATATCGTAGCGTACGACTATATGTATACACAAGCATTTTGTGCACATTTACTGTGTACCTTCTAAACAAGAGGAACACAACAACTTTTATATAGAGAAGCACTAATACTAGGTTCTGCTTTTACCTAATCAAGTCAGTCAGTTGGTCACCGAGTCAAAGGGTTAGAAAGGTTACACATTAGTACAGTTCTACAGGCAAGCAGGCAGTATGTAAGTCGCAACAAACTATCCTAAGCAATATGCAAAATCGACGAGATAGAGGTGTCTTGTAACGAAGACCACGAAAAAAGATGAGTTTTGAAGGGCTTTGAGAGTAAGTCATTGATATTTTCCTGAAGTCCATCATGTAGGCGTACCCTGTATATATTATGGGAAGGTTAGTTTTAGCGAAAACGTAGCGCTGTTACTACCATAGTCATCTTCTATGGAAAGCAGCCCACTCTGAAAAATTCATTGTGAGCACTGCTGACTAAAGAGAGATTATAGTTGGTAGTGCTCTCTGCTCGTCGACTCCATCTCCACTAGCACCACCAGAAGTAGTTCATTATTAGTTTTGTAGTGTAGTATTATTAGACTGTTCTTGATGAGCTCTTGAGCAGAGACACTACATAAAGCTGATTGTCCGCTAGATATGTAAATGTTGATTATTACCTCCTCGTTCGTCTACTACGGCACAACCTCAAACATTGGCTTGCTGCTCAGCACTTACATCACACCACACGTGTGTGTATTTTATGGCAGAGTCATGGAAGAGCCGAGTCGCAAAACAAAACAACGAGTTCCATGCCAATCCCAACCAGCCAAGCCAGACAATGACGCAGTCGGCAATGTAATGATAGAATAAATAACTGCCTATCTGCGTAAGTACTCCTAGTGCGTTTATATATATACGACTCACACACGTGTGCGTGTGCATTTGATTGTACATAAATAAGTAGTATATATTGATGTATTTAGTTTAAGGTAGACAAAACATTTAGATAGCTCTCACAGGTCAGAGTCTACTGGTGGTTGGTAGTATTGCTAGTGTTCATATTCTAATATGCATTTGCTC